>LOJH01006157.1:16942-32936 GCA_001685095.1 Ellobius talpinus | reverse complement strand
TCTTTATTAACCAATGAAAGTAACACATAGACAGATGACCCTCCTACACCAACTTAAATTTTGTGTTCAATTATTTTGAATGTATAATTTTTGAAATGTTTTTTCTACTAAACCAAGACTACTCCTTAAGTAAACTGTATACTTTGAGGCATTTACCTTCTTTGGTGTGTTCAGGGTATGTGTAGGTCTCCTAGACTGTAAAAAAAAACTACTCAGATAATAATTAGATTATCATTCTACATGATCTTATCACATTTATATTAAGCACATGTAGATAAATGAGTAATGTCCATTATACTCCCTTTCTCTAGATAAACTGTGGGTCACAGCTACGGGACATTCACTTGAAGAATAATAAGAAATAGCTTCTCAGGTAGTTCAGGACATAAAGTAATTCCTGCTTTGCAATGGAAAGTGAAAATTCCTTTAAGAGAAGCAATTCTAACTGCCTGTCTCTCCATGTACCATATGCCAAACAATGTATACAGATGAGGTAACGCCAATTCCTCAGGGACAGAAACAGTTAAGTAGCTTGTTCTGACTGCAGAAACATAAAAAGGTTTAGTCAGTGTGGCAACTTGTTCAGAAAGTAATTTTGTTGAAATGTAGGAAGAGCCTCTGTTAATTGTCTTGAATAAGAGTCAACAGGTATTTTTTTGATTGGCAAGTCTTGTAAACATTTCAGGCTCTTTAAGACATGCTCCTCTGTGAAAACTGCTCTCCTCTTCCCTAAAGCAGCTTTCTATAACACTGAAGTGAATGAATGTGGCTGCTTCCAATACAAACTTAGATAAAGATTGAGCTAAAGTTTGTAGACTCAGGTCTTAAACATTTCCTAATGTCCCATGACCCAGCTTGCAATGTCCATTTGTGCCCCACTCCCAGATACATACACACACTCTTTCAACTGCTTTTGAGTTCAGTTCAAATTGTATACATACCCATAAGTAGAACATGTATGTCCTTGGGAACTTTAGCTCCTTAGGCCATCCAAAATTAACTTCCTGAAGTTTTTTTCACCACAGCCTGGACTCTGTTATGATTTGCTCTCTTTGAGCCAAACTTTTGGCTTCCTTGACAAGTAGAGATGCAGGTTTTTCCAGAGGCCATGACATTGAATAGAGAACATTTCTCTCATAACGCCTTATGGAATGTCTCTAGTAACTTTTCCTGGGACTAGATGCTTTATCCTTTTTTATAGAGAGCTCTTTGTCATGGCCTAGAAACTATAGATATATTCTCTAGTTAAGCTAGATTATTTCAGGGCAGCCAGCTCTAAAATGGAAAGTAGAGTTATACAACTACCACTTTATAATTGGGTATGCTTTGTTTAGGGATAAAACTATTTTGATATATTTAACTTATATTATTATACTAAAAATTATTTTAATAAATTAAATATATTATTATAAATTATTTAATATATTTAAATATCACATAATTTTGGTAGAAAAGCGACCAGTTTCAGGAATAGAATACTTAGATAGCAGTTTGAGGTCCTCAGTGTCTTTACTTTACTTTACCAGCTTAACCAGCATTTCAGGACTGTAGCAATTAATTCTCCATTTGAACCTTTGACTACTAACCTTTGAAATGGGGGAGGAGTAACAACCATGATAACTTCACTATAAATTCTACTAACACCTGAATTAAATAATGGATAATAAAGACTTTTATTGGCCAGCATTGTTCCATATGGACATGACTTTGCAAATCGAGATGAAATGATTTGGAGACAGGAATACAAAATGTGCTAAATATCCATTGTCTAAACAAATACTTCCTTTTGCCTATGCAGGATTCGATAGTAGTTTCTTTTTACTCTAATTAGAAAAGTAATTTACTAGGAATATAGAGATACATGGATTCCTCGAGTTCACTAATGAGGTAGCCTAGCCAAATAGGTGTGCTCCAGGTTCAGTGATAGATCCTGTCTCAAAAATTGAGCTAGAGAGTGAGTAAGGAAGACAATGGTTAACACCTGTTTTCCACACATACATGTATATGCACACATATAGATGAATTCATATATACATGTGCTTGTAGCACACGCAAACACACACAAATGCACACACACAAAAATAATTTTTAGTTGTGTTTTGGAGTATTTTTGATTTTGATACTTCTAATTTATTTCATGACAATTTTGGTTGTTTTTTAAAATTTTATTAGTATATATTAATATCACAGAATGTGGCTATTACCATGATGTTATATATTTGGATCATAACCTGTCCCATACTCCCCTCTCTTGTTACATCTCCTTCAACAGGTCCATCCCATCCCCCTTCTACTTTCACATATTCTCTTTTAATGCTCGTTTACCATATAAGAGAAAACAATTGGTTAATTTTTTATGTTATATTTCTCTACATCAAAAGTACTGGTTCATAATGACACAAGCAGGCAACACAGAAGCTAACCATAACCTGTTCCAGTATATACACATTATACATATAAGAGTTTGAGAATCACAATATTAATGCTGACCCCTCAATAATCAAAACGGTTCCTTTTTCCCAAACAGTTGTTTTTCCCTTGATTTTTTTTTTACTTTTTAAATTGTTTACATTATTTTGAGATTATAATTACATTATTGTCTCTTTCCTTTTTCTCCTTCCAAACCCATCCATATACCCACCCTTCCTTACTCTCTTTCAATTCCATGACCTTTTTGTCAGTCCATTGTTGCTACATACACATATATAGTATATTATTCCTAAATGCATAAAACACCTTGATCAGTCTGTATAATGTTACTCAATTGTATGTTTTCATGGCTGACCATTTGGTGTTGGATAACCAGTTGATGTGTTCTTCCCGGGAAAAGACTATCCTCCTATTCTCAGCATTCCTTATATGCCTATATAGAGTTCTTTGTATAGGTTGAAACCTCCTGGGCTTTCAGCATCTATAGTAGTATGTCTATTGTTGATATCCTTGTTCAGCTCATATTTAGACAACCATGTTGGTGAGACATTATGGGTATAGCTTCTGACATTATAGAGACACAATTTCACAGAAAACTCCCTGATTATCTGTCGCCTGAAATATTTTTGGCCCCTCTTTCACAATGTTCCCTGAGGACTAGGTGCAGGAATGATTTGTATGTAAATTTGTTGGGACTCAGCTTTACAACTCTGCAGTTTGCTTGTGGTTTTCTATAACAGTCTCAGTCTATTGCAAAGAGAAGTCTCCTTGATGAGTTGAGGACTACATTTATCAAGGACAGATATTAAAAGTGTGCTTAGGGATTGTGCTGATTTACATTTAAGCACTATAAGGATACTGTTCATCTTTGAGAATTAGTTCAAATACTATTTTGTGAATATAAAATCATTTGGTTCCAATCTTTGTCTTAGGTACATGCTTCTGCTACCTTTGCCTCTCTTCCTTTCCTCTGGTGTGGGAGGTCCTTCTGTCTATGTGTTGCTTTTATAGCTTAATGAATAAAGAAATGCTTTGAGCCTATGGAAAGGGCAGAATGGAACCAGGTGGGGAAAAGCTAGGCTGTATGCTGAGAGAAAGAGGGGGGAGTCAGAGAGAAGCCATAGAGCCACCACCAGAGACAGATTCTGGGAACTTTACCCGCTAATCCATAGCCATGTGGCGATATACAGATTAATAGAACTGGGTTAAATTAATATAAGAGTTAGCCAATAAGAAGCTAGAACTAATGGGCCAAGCAGTGATTTAAATAATGCAATTTCTGTGTGATTATTTTGGGTCTAAGCTAGCGGGGCTGCTGGGAACCAACAAGCAGCCTTCCTCCAACATTCCTCCTCTCAATTTTTATCTTCCATTCTTTTGCTCTTTCTCTTTCTCATGCAAGAGGCAGATATTGAAAGACAGAATGCCTTTTTGTGATTTCAAAACAAGTATGATGGCAATTGACTTAACATTTCTTCAGAGCTCCTGCAATAGATAGAGTAGAATCCTTGCCATCAAATAGCTTAACCTAAACCCATGCTGTTTTATTATACAGCCATTAGTTTGAGGGGAATTTTGAGATATGGGGGTGGAAATGATGGCAGGAGGTAACTAGAAGGAAACCAGGAACAGATACTCATTTTAGAAAGTACATATTTATATTTGAGGAGGCAGAGAAGGTATGTGTGCCATTACTTGCTCCTATATATTCTGTTTTTTTATCTACTTGTGGTTTTGATAATTATCAACTCAACTCTAACTTATGCAGCTAATATTTACATGCATTTAGACTGAATACAACTATTTATCCATATGCTATAGTGGATTATAAGTATCAACTGGTCTCTTTTTTACTGCTAACACACTGCAGATAATGTTGAAATCAGACTCTGAGAATGTATTTGATTTCAGAGACTAGTTTGGAGGAATAGTGTAGATGAAAATTTATGTTCTGCCTAGTCCCACAGCTGTTCAGCCCAAAACAAACAAACAGATGCTTATATTAATTATAAACTGTTTGGCCTATTAGCTCAGACTGATTATTAACTAGCTCTTACAACTTAAATTAACCCATAATTCTTGTCTATGTTTAGCCACGTGACTTGGGACCTTTTCTCAGTCTCAGTGCAATATTTTCATCTTGCTTCTGCTTTGTCTGGGTGGCAACTGCAGACTGAGCCTTTCCTCTTTTCAGAATTCTCCTAGTCTGATAGCCCCACCTATACTTCCTGCCTGGTTACAGGCCAATCAGCATTTTATTAAATCAATACGAGTGACAAATCTTTACAGGGTTCAAAAGCATTCCCACAGCAAAATATATATAGGCTGTTGGGCAATTAAGAAACCAGCAGCATCATATTTGGAATGTTAAAACACTATTTGTTTTCTGCTTAATACTGTGTTTGTTCTTAAGGTGAGAAAGAAATAAACTTTATTGGCTTCTGAACTTCCATATTTTTCTATCCTGTGCCTAGTCCAGTACCTAACCTCCATGTTAATTGATGATTGGACCAATATTTACTATGTAATACAAATAATAAGAGTTCAAAATGTTTTGATTTTACAAATTAATTCAATTTTAAAGCCAATTTCTACCACAAGGAACTGTGTGTACATATTTTTGTAGATATTTCACAGTATTGATTAATACATTTGAAAATGACTTTGAAGCTAAATGGAATATCAGAAAGAATTCTTTATTTACTTTTAAGTCCAAACTAATGATTTTTATATGCTGTTGCCTGGAAGAAGTTGTTGGATAAATCACAGAATGTTCATGTGGAGTCTTATGCAACTCTTACATCAAGAAAATGTGCATTTAGCTACATGCTATTCTATAGTCAAGTGAGAACAAGTTTTTCAGTGTTTGTTATTGTTTGACATTTGTAATCAGAAATTTCTGTATTTGAAAGTACATATAACCATATGTTTATACATTCACAAAAATTATAATAAAATGTGCCTTAGGTTTTAAAAGGCACATCCTCCATGGAAGGGAAATGAAAAGGAGTTAGGTAGAAAGAGGTTTCTCACTTTTTACATCCTGTGCTACTTGATGTTTTAAGATGACAATTATAAGTTATTTTGTAATTTTTAAAATACTATTTATAAATTTTCATACTAAAATACCTGATTCATTGCAAGTTTTAAATAAAATTGGGGACTGCATGCAAAAGTCACTTGGGAAAGAGATTCTTTCACAAACTGCTTACATGTGGAAACTTTTCTGATAACATGTAAGTCTTTTTCAAAGATGTATTTTTCTGTTTCGCATGAAATTTCAGTTGTAAATTCTGTTTTTGCAGAAACTAGTTGAGTTGTTTCAGTCATATTGTAAAGAAGATATATGAGATACTGAATTATGTAGCAAATAAAAGTCTGCTCTCTTCTCATTATTCATAAACTGGAGAAGAAATACACACTTTGGAATTTTCTTTTCAAATGATTCTTCTCCAGTACAGTTGTCCTTTAACTGATAATAAATGCTATATGTCTTTCATCAGAATTTCTGATAGCATTTAATTTTTTTCAAAGATATATTTTTCTGTCTCACATAAAATTTCAGTTGTAAATGTCAACACTATCATGCAACCCCCTTGTCTTGAAATACACCTTTATCCTAAATTATATAATAGAATAATTAATATTAATTGAGACTATAAACTATTAAAAAGAAGCAGGAATGTACAGATAATTTAATCCATCTTCTCATCTTATGGGTTTGGAAACTGAAGCTCCAAGAGGAGTTAAGGTTTCCATATGCAAGTTATACCTATTAGAGCCTCAGCTTTACATTTTAGAAATATTATTATGATAATATGGTGATAGTCATACTAATGCCAAATCTCCTTTATTTGTTATTGCCCTGACTATAATAATGTATCTTACAGAATACGGTAATAAGTCAAGAATGAGGCAATGCCATAAAGTCTATAATATTTTCTAGAAAACTTAAATGATCATACACAATTTTAAATATAAAAGATAGTTGTTATTTCATACTTTTTATAATATCAAGCCATTTCCACCAAGTGAATAAAGACAAAACGTTTTTTACTCAGGTTGAATTTTATTTTTAAGAATTTTTTTGTCTGATATGCATAATTTAAAATGTTAGCTTCATTTTATTGTAGAAAGCAAAATTCTAATATGTACTTAAGTACTTTTGTCTATATGATTTTCTCCTGTGTAAATAAGGGTTGTACTGTGAATATAGTATCACTCCCATGATTGCCTTTGATATATGGCACAGTTTTACTTTATATAACCAAAAACTAACCATGCAAGTACTGTAAAGGAAAGTCTTCTTTTATTATAAATTTTCTACTCATTATACATACCAACCACAGTTTTTCCTTCCTCCCCTTCTCCTTCTTAAACCCACCTCTCTCCCAACCCATCCCCCGTCCACTCCTCAGAAAGGGTAAGGCCTCCCATAGGGAGTCAACAAAGCCAGGCACATTAAGTTGAGGCAGGACCAAGCCCCTTCCCCCAGAATTAAGACAGAGCAAGGCTTCTCACCATAGGGAATGAGGTCTAAAAAGCCAGCTCATGCTTCAGGAATGGATCCTGTTCCCACTGCCAGGGTCCCCTCAAACTGACCAAGCTATACAATTGTTGCCCACATGCAGAGGGCATAGTTCGGTCCCATGCTGTAGAGTTCATGAGTTTCCACAAGCTTGGTTCCTTCAACTTTCTCTGTGGATTTCTCCATCATGATCTAGACCCCGCCCCCCTCTTGTTCATATAATCCCTTCTCCCTATCTTTGACTAGATTCCCAGAGCTCAGCGGCCTGGTGCTTGGCTGTGGATCTCTGATTCAGTCATTAAAGGCTAGGCTCACAACCAAAAAAATTAAGCAAAGTTTTTACGGGGTGACAGAAAAGAAAGAGATTCAAAACTTAGGAGATGATTTGTATTGTGTCAGTACTAGCTTGAAGATATAAGTGGGGACATATGAACAATAGTATTTATAAGCATTCTTTAGCAAAATCCTCTAGCAAGAAAATGGAGACCTCTTAGCTACACCTATAAAAAGCAAGGCATTACCTTGTGTCTCACATGAACTTTTTCTTTGCATGATATAATCACATGATCTATAATGTTGTGAAGCTGTAGTTGTTTAATGTAGCAAGTAGTGGTTGACTTGTGTAGTTGTTTTGGTGATATTAATAATAATCTTGATTGTCCTTCACACACAGAAATCTGCTTGATACCTGAATAGTTAATGAATATAAATTAGGCCAAGTTAGACTTCCCCAAAAATGTTATCGTAGAATATTCAGGTTGTTCTACTGTTCTACTACTATAGCAGACAAAATATAGTGCTTGAGAAACTGGCTATCCACAATGATACTCAGTATCTGAAATTCTGTAAACTGTGTGGATAATGGAAAAAAGAAAAAAAAACTTACCGTTTTCTCTGCCCTCAGGTATCTTATAATGCAGTAGAGGAGAAATCTGTTCTGAAATAGGAGTTATTTTATGCACAAAGATGGAAGCTCTCTGTGAACTGGCCATTATAATGTTAGACACATACATTTAGCCTATTAAAGATAGAAATCTCTCACTAATTAGAAAATTATCTTAATGAATTATAAATCTTTAACATAAAAAAGAATGCTCAGGATTTAGAGAGAAGAGTTACTTATCAAGAGAACCTACCGCTTTTCCAGAAAAAAAATCAAGTTCTGTTCCTGGCACCAAGTTCAGGTGCAGACTCCATCCTCTGGCCTCCGTGGGTGCCTGCAGGCATGTACACATAGCCACACAGAGACATACACAGATAATACACCTTTCAAAAAAGAATAGTTAGGATTTGGCATGTATATATATGACAGGAAAAAAATAAAATTGAAGCTCTGTATGGGAGCAAAGAGGACTAACTGGAGAGATGATAGGTATGCCAGGAGAAGGAAACGTGCATGGGAGAGAATATGCTCAATTTGCAATCTATACTTCAATAAAGATGTCATTCTGTAACATAGTATAGTGAATAGACATAAAAAAATTTAAAGACAAAAAGAAAAGTCATTTTATTATGAGTGTATTCAACTACCGGCTAAGGAAATTTAGGTAATCAGGATAATTCTTGTTTGTTTTCTTTTTCTTTTTTTAAGTTTATAATTGCTTTTCATAGTGTTTTGTTGGTTCTTTTAAAATTTTGTACAGTGTATTTAGACCACATTCATACTCCTCCCATCTCCCCTATTCACTCAAAAGTGTATTTTCTTCTCCTTTTCAACCCATCAAGTCTAGTTTGTGCTGCTTATCCACTCTGAGATGTGTGGCCATCCACTGTAGCTTGATTACATCCTTAAAGAAAACTGAATCCCCATGTCCCAGCAGCTCTCAATTGCAAATAGCTCCTCAAATAGGGATGGGATTTTGTCCTGCCTTTTCTTCCCTTGTGGAGACTTGTGTCTGCCTTTAATTTGTATGGCTCTTGTACATGTTATTATAACTGCTATACGTTGATATGTGCAATTGCTTTGTCATGTTTGGAATAAACAATCTCTGTTCTCTGGCTCCTACAGTCTTTTTAACCCTCCCTTAATGACTCCAGATCCTTTGGATGAAGGACGTGTGTGTGTATGTGTATCCTTATTTTCTTCACCTTGAAGAGTTCTGAATCTCTTTATATATCATCATCCATTACAAATAGAAGCTTCTCTAATGAGAGTGGAAAGATGTACTAATGATAAGGCAATGTGAATTGTTTTAAAACTATGTCCACTTAGCAAAATAATAGTGGTAATTTTTTCCCTATGGCCTATTACCTGTGTAGCCACAAATTCTTGCCAGGATAATGGTGCCAGGTATTGTGGAGCAGGTCATAAATCCAACCATAAAGTGTT
Source organism: Ellobius talpinus (assembly GCA_001685095.1). Classification (NCBI taxonomy): domain Eukaryota; kingdom Metazoa; phylum Chordata; class Mammalia; order Rodentia; family Cricetidae; genus Ellobius; species Ellobius talpinus. Next base: position 23,649 of record LOJH01006157.1, on the reverse strand, counting down.
TGGTAATTTCCTTGACATTTGTGTCACCATTTCACCAGTGGGCATGTCTTGCCATGCAAGTCATTGTTGTAGCCTACAGAGTTCAAAGTTGGATAAGACTGATGCTTACTTTTCTCCTCTGGTAGCATACATAGCACCTTCTAACACTATGAGAGCTATTCAGCAGGGATGAACTGTTCAGGCCACTACAAGCTTGAGTTCTTTATGATGTATGGCTCATGGATGTGGTATCTTCCTCAGTAGGGTCTAACAGTCAAGTTCTGGAGACAGTCAAGGACATTAACAATAGTCTGTAATGTTTGGGGGTCTGTAGGACCGCTCTGGCAAAAACTTCAAAGAAGGTAACCCATTCCTGGTATTGGGATTTTTATTTGTTAATTTGTGGTATCTAATGGGGGAATCAGTGTCTGAGTATACGATAACTCCACATTTTACTCATCCTGTATGTGTATGGACATATTTGTAAATTTTCTATGGTAATAGAATTTCCACATGACTTTTCCAAAAAATTTTTAATCCCATTATTCATTACTCTGCCTTGCCCTCATGCCAATTCTTCATTTTTTTTCTTTTTATGCTTGTAACACAATGCATTTTGTGCAGCTTGTCTCTGTCTGCCTTTTGAGAAAAGATCTTGACATGGTCATGATAAACAGGTAATGAAATAATGTGATAACTAACAAAACACTAGACAGTCTTTCTAAAATTCAATGTCATAGCACTTTAAAAATAATCCATCACTTTATTTCCTTAGTGATCAGTATCAAATGGGATTTTGTGGTCTGAAGCTGATTACATGAAGTCCAGAAATGATTAAGAAACCATTTTCTTTCCTGGGAATTAGTTTGGCAGAAATCTTGATGTATTAGAAAAAAACAAGGTTGCAGCCTCAGGCACTCCCAATGGTTTCTCCCAGTGACCTGTGTTAGAGAGGACACAGTTAGAATTGCCTCCTGGTTTCTAGAGTTGTGTACATGATTATGGGATGACTCACTGTTTTTACTTAGACGATTCCACTTTCATTGTGCACAGACTTTCTGAAGGGCCAGCTTTGCTTGCATGTGTGTATCCATTCCACCCTGAAGCATTTTTTATGAGAAAGCATTTGTAGAGCAGTTTGCCATTTTGTTTTACAGGCACTCTGCAGGCTATGAAATGGTCATCTGGCCTGTTCATTTGTCTGAGAAAAGCAGTTTTCCCTTTCTTGTATTCATGGCTGACACTCAGCCAAAGGAGTAACTCAGGAAAACCATATAATATCCATCTGTCTATTCAGAAATGGGTGAGGGATTAGACTCAACTTTGCATCAAATTGAGTTTTACTGGTTCGTATTTGTCCCAAAGTGGACGTATCTTATTGTTTGTGTGGTAGCGTGAGGGAGCTCACTGGCACTGCTTCATTGAAGTGAATCAGTCCAACAAGTATGTGTTGGGTGTATAATATGTACTAGGCTGGATATTCTGTTAACAATTATGGGACCAAGGAAATGCTATATGCAATTATAAGATGGTGAATATGTAACTAATTCTGACAGGAAAGGTGGTAAGAGAAGGATTTTGGAATGAGTTGAGAGAGGAAAGGATCCTGAGTTCAAGGAAATAGAGCATAGTCAAATGTTGTTCGTGCAGGCTGCAGGTAGTTAGCAACATTCTCTGAAGTTGGCTGTCATCTTGAAGTTCTTTTATTAATTTTTGGTTAATTGAAAAGTTTTATATTATGGGGCACCACGTAGCGTTTTGATATTGTGGATACATGCTGAAATGGTTGCCAAGTTCATTATATATGCACCACTTCATATACTTACAACTTTTAGTATTGAGAACATTTAGAATTGAATATCAGTTACTTCGAAACATACAATATAATTCATACAATACAATATAATTGATATTAGTTCCCATGCTGCACAATATGTCACAAAACTTATTCTACATGACTGGAATTTAGTACTCGGAAAATCGTCAACCTTCGTCTGAAAATACACTCAAAAGGAATTTTAAAACTATTTCATTGTTTACTGATTAAGATGTAAATTTGTCAAGCAGTAAGTATTATTCCATTTCATTGAGGATTGGCAATTTCTCCACTATTATAAATCTAGTTCATTCAGATGAATTTAAACGAAGGCATCACCTCATGGAATTTTCAGCTGATAGTGATACCTTGGGAGAGAGATACACAAAATGGTAATCCAAGAAATAGTGAGGCAATTCAGGTGGCTATTGTCCAAACTAAGAAGTATTTTGGGCATAAAAGAATGAATTCTATGTGTTTGAAATGGCCCTAGGTATTGTAAATGCTTAGAAACAGGACTAAGTTAGTGAGAGGATCTTAGTTTTCCACCGGCTCTTTTGCACATCATCAACACACAGAAATACAAAGAGATGACATGGTGTTTTTGAATCAATTGTAAGCTTAGAGTTAGAACACTGGGTTCAGGCCCTAAGACTACCGTATAACTAGTAAGGCCACAGTGACCATTTTTCCCCTCTTCTATCTGTGATTACCTCAGTTAGAAACGGAGGACCTGAAACTTTCTAGCCACTTCCTTGAGTTATGAGGAATAAGCAAGAGAGTACTCTTGAAAGACAATGTGTTCTACAAACATTGGTCTCTGTGGCAGCTGTTGCTAATGGACTGAGTATTGTGCCGGCCTCACAGGGTTGTTGTGAACATCAAATAGGATAATGGGTTGAAAGCATTTTTCAAACTTTAAAGTGTGATTCAAATGTTAGGAATTAGTAAAACTAATAAAAGAGAACAATTCATTCTCTTTCTAGATGTTCTGGTTCCATTGTGACTCATGGACTCATTCAGAGTTGTCCAGATGAACTGCCATTTAATTTCTGCTAGCCTGAGTTCCACATACAACTGAAGCAAGTGGAACCATGAGATTCTGGGCAATGGCTTCTCCCCTGTAATATTTCGGCTCTAGGATTAACGGGACACCCATCTGTGTGCCAGCAGCTACGACCCTTTACTCTCATCTAGTTCTATTGTCCACATGCATATTGAATTTGGCCTCAGGACTCCAGACCCAACAGGAACCTAGAATTCTATCAAAGCCTTCTCGTCTGATGCCCAGCAGGGCCAGAGGTTTTTCATAGGTTTCTAATCAGCATGAAATCAGACATGATCTATAAATCAAGTTTCATATTGTTTGTGGCCAGTAGAAATACCTTAACAACCACAACGAGTTGTTTCCATAGTGTTAATCACATGGAAAATTTGCCTTTTGAATATGTGAGATGGAAAGTAAAACTGAGAATTGGAGCAGTTCCCACTCCTACCATCAAAATTCCAAAACAAAGAGGACTGAATATCTTTCTATTACATTGTTATTAATAGAAGCATGTTACTAACTATATAGTTACTCTATTTTAGTAGAATCAGTATATATATAATCGGGCTTTGGACTTGCATGAACAATTCTATGTTTTTAACTTAATATTATTTGGAATAGGAAGGATGGGAAGAGACTGGTTCCTCATCTCTTTGCTCCTGGCAAAGGAGTAAAAGTTGTAACTGTCAAAAGAAAGGCAATACTGACAAACTGAATGAAGCAATATTAATAAAATTAATACATATTTGAGAGTTCTATGTAATGAGTTAAAATTTAAACTTACCTTGCAATATATTTAAAGAATTAATTAAAATTTTAAAAAACTGAAAAATCCAAGAAAAGAAATTATATCACTAGCTGTCAGATTAATTTTTATTTTACATGTCTTATGTGATATGTGGTTTTCTATCATATTATATTTCTTTTAAATTTGATTTTTTAAAAATTTTCCTTTTACATTTTATATTGTAGCTTCTAATTTTTAATGGCATTTTGAATACCAGTGTCCTGCTCGATGAAAGTGGCTGATTGAACATAAGTTTAGACTAAATAAAATTATGGAAAATTAATTTTTCAGTTACACAGTTTTCTTAGCCACAAGTGCTGAATGGCTATGTGTCTGTTTTTAAGAGTGCAGATATAGAACATTTATATCAATATTAAAAGTTTTGTTGGGGATTTTCCCCATAGAGTTAGTATGCCATAGCGTGCTGACCAGTTTTTCTCCCTGTTAGACAGCTGTTACTCTTTTAATTTTGAGATCTTACGGCTACAGTGAGAGTGTATGCTCTGCTCATGGTTATTTGTTTTGGCTGAATTGATTTTAAGGATCAGTTTCAGAAGTGATATTATTAGGCAGCAAAGTATGAACAGACTCTTGGGAACATGGTGTCATTCTTTTAAAAAAATCTTATAAACTGGAAAATGGTTTTAACAACATATGTGACTGTATTGGTTTCAGTGCACTCTTACTAACACGGGCCATTATAAATTTTAAGCTTTTGTTTTATGCTCTTCACATTAAAATATTGTTTATATATGCTTTACTGTGTGTGCACTTTGTCTTATAATTAATAATAATGTGGGTTCTTAGCTTCATTTATTTTTGCACAGAATTATATATTTACATTTTCCTGTTTAGAATTTCATTTCTTAATGCCTTCCTATCAAGATCAATGAATCCTCTCCACAGAAGATATTATTTTTATACCACTGTAATTTTTGTCAGTAAATTGTTTATTTTCGCTTGCATGCTTTCACACATCAGATAAGTTGTTAGATGCTAAATAATTAAATAAAAATGTACATTTAAAGAGCTGGTTGATATTACATTTTCCTTTGACAAAATTATAAATATTAGATATTATTAAGCTTTTTAATCCTTATAAATAACATAGATAAAAGCAATAGTGTATTGTCATTTTGTTGCCTCTCTTTAACTGTGAGTGAAAATGAGCATCGTTTCACATGTTTATTGGCCATTTATATTTGTTTCCATGTGAATAGCCTGTTCTTGGCCTTAGCCAGTTGTTGTTTTTATTTGGCTCTGTTTATTATAGATTTATGGAGATCTTTGGATATAGAAGAATTTGGTTCCTTGTCATATGCATTACAATCACATTTAATTTCATTTGTAAGTTTTCTTATCCAGCAGTCTTAAATTGTAAACTACATTGAAATCCATCATCCTTGTCTTCATGGTTTCAGAGTTTGGAGGTCATACTTCAGAGACTTTATAGATAAGTTTGATTTAAATCATGTTCTGGAAGTATTTTCACACACACACACAAATAAAAAGACTCATTAATAATGAGTATGAGGGATAAAAGGGACCTTAGAGATGACATAATTCAACATTAATTTCCTCATAAATATTCCATTTGTCTTTATAAAGGAAAATAAACTCAGTCTCAAGGAAGAAAAGATACTCTAAATGTTACATAGGAAGTTATTGTACAGGGATTAATTGCAATTCCTTAGTACCTAATGTCCACTTTGCTTCTTCTGTTTTACAAAAAGATACATTTATTTAAAAATGCACATTTAAGCAACTCAAAGTAAAAGATGCAAGACATTTCAAAATAAAACTTTTTCTTACATATCAGATATAATTTTCACATATTAAAAACATGAGGATATAAGTTATTATAATATAATTTATATACATGTCTATATGTATGTATGTATGATCTGGTTACCTAGTTAAAGAAATATCTAAAGGAACATAGCCTTCCTAGCTTCTGTACTTACAAATAGTAAATGTGGGTTTATTTTAACAGGAATTACGTATAGTTTTTAATCTTATGGATATGAGGATTGAAAGGAAATAGGTTGGCTGCTAATTGCATTTTCAACCTTCCTTTCTGTGCTTGGGCAAAATCCTTTGAAATTGTTCATTAGCCTATCTTGAGCACAGAACTTCCCAGGCCATTGTCATTCTCTTAGGGATCCTCATTGTCATACTCTTAGGGATCCTCAGTGTCATTAAGATCAGTCTGAGATGACTAGCCAAGTTTATCCACTCTTGCAACCTGAATCATATAGCTTTATTATCTTTGCTTTTGCACAGTTTCCTGTTAGGAGACAAATATCTTGCTATATGTTATAAATTTTATCCAGCAAAACAATGATGTTTTAGCTACTACAAACATTAATAGAATCATTATCAATTAAATTCTGGAAAAGGATTTATCATCAATTCATATGCTACTTGTTGAGCAGAGGAAAGAATCAGTCTGGGAGAAGCAATTCACTGTCCCTGCCCTTCAACCACACTGCAGTTGCATGCAGATACAGTTAGTGGAATGAGAGAAAGACAATTAGAATGGAGAGCTCCACAACCTTTCATTTCATTTCAAAAAGGCTTGCAGAAGTTCCTTGCTAAGAGCTTTATTGACGACAGTAGCCATATTGGTCATTGTCAACTAAGAATAAATTGAGAGCTCTATGATTAGTGGCCACAACAAGGAAAATAACAGAGCAATGAAATGTTACCAGAGAAACAAGATAACTATGAGTCATTAATGGATCATACTAGCTATTGTGTGTAAGTAGAAAACTATGCATAGATGCTAAATTGTGGGCACTCAAGAATGATCTCTAAATGATGTAAGGTGAACTCTAGTATGAAGCATCACTCAAGGTACATATGGATCCATTAGTAAAATAGACATAGTTAAAAACAGAAAAAGCACAAGCTGACCAAATATTGCTTTAATAATATAATACCTTGACCCAGGAGCAACTCTTAAAATTTCAACCTTAACAATAAAATCCTATTTATCTCCAATATAACAAAAGATTTTAACCTAAGCAAAGAAAGCCAGCCTACAAACCACAATCCCAGAGAACTTAGACAACAAT
>LOJH01006157.1:0-13928 GCA_001685095.1 Ellobius talpinus | reverse complement strand
TTCCTTAAGTGTCTTTCAGCCATTTTAGATTCCTCTGTTGAGAGTTCTCTTTTTTGTCATAACTACTTGTCCTCAGGGAAAACAGCTGAAGCTTCCCTTTGCCAGAAACATGAAAACCCAGATCTCTTAAAGTTACACTTACTTGTTGTCTCATTCATTCATTCACAGATTCAAAACAGAAAAGTTTTAACCAAACACTAATTAGAGGTCAATGCATATGCTAAGGACCAAGGATAGAGTGGTGAAGGGAACAAGTCCTGGATACTCACAAGGTACTATACAGCCAAGTGGACCAGCAAATACCCTGGGCCTGTATGAAAGACTGTATGTCTAGTTCTCCTCATCTTATGGTCACAAACCACTTTGAGCCTCATCTTCCTTCAGAGACGGTGTTAACTAAACTAAGGACTTAGAGAGTAAGGTATCTAGACACTACTAGGAACTAGAACCAGAAGCAAAGCCCTAAAGCAGAGTGAACATGGCCTGCACGCATAGTCAAAAGTTGTGGTTTCTTAGTCCCTACTCGGTAGTTCATTGGCTGGTTAAGTGGCTTAATGTCTCTGCCTTCTTTTCCTCATCTGGAAGTGGAATAAAAATATTTGTGGGAGGAATGTTGGACTTAGTAGTGTCTGAAATTATTTGTTTCAACATTCTGTACTTGTTCTATATACCACCCATACAAGTGGAAACCTTGAGATAGTCAGGAATTTTTATCTGACATGTTTGCCACTGTATTCCCATTTTAATGGTGCCTGGCTTATGGAGAAGACAAATAAAATTTCATTAACAGAATGAATGAGAATAAATGTTCAAGTATTTCTTTTATTGGTGAAGTGCTATAAACCATTGTTGCCAATTCTTTCAAATTAAAGTTTCTAATGAAACCCCTTGTTTTCCATGTACAATGATGCAGTCTGATACATTGGCAGGACTTCACATTGTAACCTTGCTTCTTTCTGTTCTACTTTAAAGGGGACATTTAACCTCCTCAGGCTTATTTTGTCACAACTCTTTGACTCATCAGGTGGTACTACAGATGCCATGACTACACATTATGTACTTGCACTGACTTACAAACACAGGTTTTAGAAAATAAGAAAACTGAGGATCAGGAAACAAGGCAACTGGTCACGTGGTTGGTAAATTCCTAATGTCTTATAATTAGTAATGTGTGTAGTTAGGCAGATTCTACAGCGGAAACAGATGGAAAGGAGACCCTGCCCATAAAGGGAAAACAGGCTCTCCATAGCAGAAGTTTGTTTCTTTATTTTGGGGCTGATGAAACATGAAGGCAGAGTGCCAGGGGCCACATGATCATTTCATAGAATGGAAACTGCTTGTTCACCAAGCTAAGCCATTTAATTTTGTTTATTTAACAATGACAGGTCACCAGCTCCATGCCACTTCCCTAGTACCTAGTTCTGAAACACCAACATGACACTGGTACTTTCTTAGGTTTTATTCTATTTTAAATTCTGTTCACCTTTGTGTTTCTTTGTAATTTACAAAGAGAGATGGTTATTTGAAGAGCATGAAAAGTATTTATTCTCCATTTCTACCAAGGGAGAGAAATAAATAATTTGAAAAATATGGTTTAGCTATGAGTGGGAACTTCATGGCCAAGACTGAGACTAGATGGATATTATAGAATCTTTGGTGTTTGATATGGTTTAGTAGCATTTTAATGTAGAACTGAAAAGTTGTTCAGGGGCTGCCTTAGTCCTCTCACTTAGGTGCTGTTTGAAAGATAACACGCTGTCCCTGCTGATAGAAGCTTCTGTCCTGCCTGATCCCACAGCCATTCAGTCCCAAAGAAACACACAGAGGTCTACATTAATCATAAATTGGTCGGCCTATTAACTCAAGCTTCTTATTAACTCTTATAACTTATATTAGCTCATAATTCTTGTCTGTGTTAGCCACATGGCTTGGTACCTTTTTCAGTGAGGCAGTTTCATCTTGCTTCCTCTCTGTCTGGCTGATGACTGTCGACTGACTCTTTTCTCTTCCCAGAATTCTCTTGTTCTTGTCGCCCAGCCTCTACTTCCTGCCTGGTTGCCCTGCCTACACTTCCTACCTGGCTACTGGCCAATCAGTGTTTTATTAAAATACAAGTGACAGGATATAGATCATTGTCCCACAGCATGGGGACAATGCTTCCTAAGTAAGCACTTTTCTATTCCTTGAGAGTCAGTCGTAAAAGGAAAAAAGAGAAGCAGCAGCATTTGGTCAAGTGCTGGGTGGAAAGCAGACATTTGCATAGGTTATGTGATCTAGAGATACTGGTTCTTTGAAAGAGCTCTGCTGCACAAATGAGGACAAGAGCATGCTGTTTCTGGGGAAATCGAATCAGAGGAGGCTTCCTGGAGGAGGTGTTGGCCTCTTCCAGTGAGGCCTACATCATGACATAATGTTATGAGAGAGACAGTGGGTCAAGGGCAGGTTGAAGTGTTGGAGTTAGAGGGAGTGACAGAGTAAGTAAAAGCAGAAGTGCTTGTAATGGCAGTTGCATTAGGAAGTGCAGTGTCTTCACACCGCTGGAAGATCATATGGAAGAGGTTCTGGAAGGGGCAAACCTGAGAACTAGAATTAAGCTTGAATTTATATGCTATAGACCATGTGATTTTCACTTAGGCATTTAATAAAATGACAAACACTCGGGTTTGACCTGTAACTCTCGACTGAGAAGAGTCTGAACTCAGTAATGATATTACTAATAAGCTCCCCTTGTGATTCTAATGTAGCAATGAGTTAAAAGCACTCCCATGAATCATGAGTTGTTGAGAGCTGTTAGAGTGCATAGTTACAGAAGCAGATATTTTCGATAGAATGCCACTGAGGTCATCAGGCAAGAAACAGAAAGACTTGAATAAGGCAGGTACAGTTATTTTGAAGACAAAGCTGCGTACATGTGACTATTTTGGCTGTAAAATTACCAGATATTAGTCACTGATCAACTGATAGGAATGGTGGCAGGTGGGTTGCTTTGAGAATGTGGAGTACATGAAGTCCAAAACGACTCAAATTTTCTGGGTTGAGTCACCATAGATTGCTACAGAGACTACAGCCTAATGGGTAACTTTGGAATCAGAAAGACTTGAGTTCAAAGTATAGGGCAACCATTTACTGCTTGGGTGTCTTGGGCAAAATCATCAATGAGCTGTACATCAACATTTCCTCCTATAAAATGGTAATGATGCTACATACTTCGCTGATTTGTTCTGAAGATTAAAAGAGATGATGTTTTAAAGTCTTCCACCTGGCTCTTACAGGCACCTACTGTCAGGTGTTAGTATCATGTTATTTATTGTAATGTATCCTGGAGTGAAGTGCTGTCAGGGATTTTTACTCACTGCCAATAATCCCCCTTTCCACAATAAAAATAAGTCTGGTATTTGTGGGAACAGGATACTTTCCTTGTGTTGGAGTTTAAGAGATCAACGTAACTTCTGTTCTGTTGTGGTTCAGTGATACAATAGACTTATTTTCCTAGCTCCTGTGCGTTCTTTGAGCCAACATGAAGTGCCTAACCTTGGATTCCTGGTTTAAAATTGTGATTGAAACCTAATCAACATTTCATTGTTAACAAATTATGACTGCTCACATGGTGCTGTCTGTCTTTAAGTTTCAGTGGCACAGAGACATGTGGCTGAACATTTTTCGCACTTCGTATGCCATGTTTCCCTGCCTCAGACAATGTCACAGCAGGGCTTTAAAGATGGAATCTTTTTCCAGTATTTCCACTGACTGCTGCTAAGTAGAGGAGGCTGCATAATTACTGTACAGTATGAGATTCTATAGACTATTTTCAAGGGGAAGTTGAAATGAGATGGTGAAAACAGGTAGAAGTTACAATGTATTTGGGGTATGCCAGGCCCTTTCTCATGTATTGTCTGATGTAATTGTCACAATAACCTTCTGAGTTTAGAATACTATGCTCCTCATTTTATAGTTAAAGAAACTGATCACATGACTAGTGATCAGTAATAGTGGCATTCAAGCTCAGAACTCTCTGTTCCTTAGACTTTACTCTTTCTCTCATTCAGTGCTACTACAACTTACTCAAAATGTACTGAAGTTTGTGTTTCATTTGCTTTATCTGTGGATTTAGGATCTGTGGAGGCATACTGTCATTCAGAGGGAATGTTACAGACCAGACTTAAGAGAGTGGTCCCTGGATCCCTGTGCTTTGTGTCTGACACACACAAGGGAGATCAATCACTGTTAACTAAGTTCCATCTGTCTTGGTAGCACTTACATTGCTTAATGCTTTTAATATTTCTTAGAAATTCTCTGGGATCTAGCTGAGTGACTATATTATGTGGGTTATCATATAGAGTTTTTTGCAGGTTCCCTGTTTCTTACAGAGAACTTAAATAAGACCATAGCTCTTACTCCAAAACAGAACTCTAGCATAGGTATTGTAACACCCAAATTCCAGTGGCAGGCCTGCTTCTGGATAGCCGTTTATACTCATCAATTCTCTGTCCCTTTCTGGGCCCAAAATTTTACAATGGGTGTGGACAGAGTTGAAAAAGGTTCAGACATTTCTGGACATTAAAGCATTTGGGGAACTTTGGGGAAAAGTGGATGCTCAGTCCCCCCTGAAGTTTTTTTTTTTTTAATCAGAGTAAGGACATTGGTTAAATTGAGGAAGCTCCCTATGAGTTTACTCTGTGGCTAAGAGTTAAGAAAGACTGGACTAAAAGATTTTTTAATTGCTACTCAGCTGTGATGGTTTAGGGAGCCCATGCTATATAGCACAAAAAAGAAAGTATGAAATTTGTAGGCCTGTCTTAGGGGTTTTGCTGCTGTGATAAAACACCACAACTAAAAGCAACTTGGAGAGGAAAGGATTTATTTTTCTTTCACTTCCAGGAAACAGTCCATCACAGAGGCAAGTTAGGGTAGGAACTCAAGTAGGGTAGGGACCTAGAGGCAGGAACTGAAGCAGAAGCCATGGTCGACTGTGATTCACTGACTTGCTCTCCATGCCTTCCTCAGCCTGCTTTCTTATATGCCACAGAACCACTTGGCCAGGAGTGGCACCACCCACAATCAGCTGGAACTTCTTGAATGAATCACTAAATTAAAAAAAAGCCTCAAAACCTTGCCTCAAGTTCAATCTTCTGTTCTCAGATTACTTTAGCCTATGTAAATCTGATGTTTGAGCCACCCAACACAAAATATCATGAAGTTAAAATCCTAGCTCTGCCCCTTACTGGCTATGTGATTTGAAGACATCACCAAATGGTCATGTTCCTCTGGCTCCCTCATTTTAAAAGGAGAGATAGCCTATGTAGCCTACAGTAATAATTGTGAGAATTAAGCACTTTTGCTGATGCATAGCACACATTCAACCCCCTGCAAATCATCTTATTATTATTCAAAATTAAAATGAAAGATGTGAGAAACATTCTAGTCCAGAAAGATTTAACATGTAAGCTGAAATTAAGTGCTTTTTTAAAAAAATTGATTGTGTGCTTTCCATTTCCTGTTTCACTGGCAATGCATTCCAGAAACGAGCTATGAAAACAGATCTTGCCCTAAGATTTGATTACACTGCAGGAAACAATCTGGCTAATTCTACCATGGCCTATTGGCTATGATGGCTTGAAAACTGTTGGAAAAAATGGCTCAAAGAAGACAGCAGATGTGGTTTGGGAAGTGCAAGGATATGACTATAATAAGCATTCATCTGTTCAGCTCCATTTCTAAGACTAGCAACAGGAGAAATGGATAGATCTGTCAAATTGGCAAGACGTTGACATTAAAGTCTTGCTGTCATCTTTCCATCTATCTTGATGTGTTTTTCAGTGGTTTAAGCTTTATGAAAATGGAAAGAACCACAAAGACTATAAATATCTGATTCATAGTAGCAGGTAGTGTTTTTATTTACCTTTGTGTACTGTATAAAGCAGTTAGTATATACCAAGCTTAAGGCTTAATTACAGTTTACAAACATAGATACCACCGTCCAATCTCTAGATTCCACAGTAAAATATCCAACATCATAAACAATGAGCACACCCCTTTAACCCAACCTGGCCCCTTTTATAGCATTTCTCTTGTAACATTTTGCACTTTTCTTAACCCTGATTGAGATTACAAAACCTCCCTGAATAAAGTCCAGTGCCTTTATTGTCCTTGCATATCCGTTATTCATCAAATTTATCTCATATAATGTGAGTTATTGATTAAAAATTAATAGATGAATGCATGAGTGAAGAGTATGATTGACCTCTTTTCTTTCATGATATAGTATATGTGTAGATAAATTTTGTACCATGTACAATATAGTGCACTTTAGATATGAAGGCATCCAGAATGATTGAATTCTGTATCCACCCTATCATAAAAACAATGAAAACATAAGCAAAATGTATTAGACTCAACCTCTTCAGAACTCTGCAAATAAAACAGACAATATAAGGACATTTATTCAAAAATGCTGTAAGTTCTCATCATAATAGAAATAATTAGACATCAATAACAGAAGGATAATTGGAAAATTCACAAATGAATGGAAATAAACAGCATACTCCCAAATAAATGTGGGGTCAAAGAAGTAAACACAGGTGAGATTAGATACTCTAAACAAGATGCAAATGAAAATGTGTCACACCAAAACTTAGAGGGAGATTCAAATTATTTATTTGAACAATGAAAGTAGAGGTTATTTTAGAAAACATGTTTGAAAAAAGGATTAAGCATAATGCAGTAGTGCATGCCAGAAGGATGTGCTAAAGGGGAAGGGGGACCTCCAGAGAATCATGAGTTCCAGGCTTGGTCTACACCTTGGGTTGGGAGTATGGCTTAGCAATAGAGAATTTGTCTATCATGTCTAAGGCCATCAGAAAAATATTGCATTTTAATTGATATTTTAAATGTATTAATTTATTTTATATGCATGGGTGTTTTGTCTAAATGTGTGCCTGATGTGCAAGCAGATCCAAAGAGGACATCAGATCCCCTGGGACTAGAGTTATAGATGGTTGTAAGCCATGATATGGGTGCTGGGAACCAAACCTTGACCCACTGAAAGAACAACCAGTGCTCTTAATAGCTGAACCATCTTTTCAACCCCTTTAATTTAGGTTTTTAAAAAGATCAACTACAAAATACTAGCAAATTGAGTCAACCAAAAAGTAAAACATATTACAAACAATGACAAGAAAGAATTTATCACAAGGTCCTAGTGAGCTCCATTTCACAAATGAAATCAACTAATATAGTATACCATATTAAAAATAAAAGACAAGATTATAGGTATGTAATTCAGTGGAGAAGTACTTACTTAGCATGTATAAGACCCTGAATTCAACCTCTAGTAGTGTCAACAAAACAAACTAAAATAATAAAAGATGACAATACTAGAATTAAATAATTCTTAACAGATACGGAAAATATCTGAAGTTTAATGCCAATTTCTAATTAAACAGTCAGAAAACTAGGCATATAGATAACTTTCATAATCTGATAGATATCTTATGAAAGCTGCAAAGCTAATATCACACTTAATAATCAGAGATTGAAATCTTACTATGTAAACTGGACACAATACAAAGAAGACTGACTGCTCTCTCCATTCGTATTTACCATTCAATTAGAGATTCTAATCACAGTGATTAGGACAGAAAAATAAGTAACAAGCATCAAGATGAAAGAGAATGCAGTAACTTATCCCTAATCACAGATATCATGATGTTACAGAGACTAATTTTAAGAAATTCACAATAAACTACTAGAAATAATCCAATGAGCTCAGCCAGGTTGCAGAATAAAAGACTGACATCTGAAACCTAACTGCATTTGCATGTTCTGGAAAGAATAATCTGAAAATGAAGAGGCAGATCATTTATTACCATCAAAATAGAAAAATACAAATAAACAAAAGAAGTACAGGATGGCCCACTGAAAATCACAAAACACTGTAGAAAATAATTTTGAGTAGAAATAAATGAGAAAGCATTCCATGTTCTTGTTTCAAAAGACTTCATATTGTTGAGGTGTTAATTCCTAAAGAATGAAGGAACTCTCTAGCAAAATGTCAGCTAAGAATGAGGATAAAAAATAGAATTTAAAAGGATGGTCAATATGATCAAACCTCAATACATATATAGGTATGGAAACTGTCCCAGTGAAATCTACTTACATGCACAGTATGTTAATTATAAGTTTAAAATCCTACCTGCCTTTTTTTTTATCAGAAGTTGAAAAACTGGCCATGAAGTTCTTAATGAAATATAAGAAGCCTAGAACAGAAAAAAACAGTCTTCAGCATAATAAATAAGGAAAATCCAAAATCCTGACTGGAAAACCTTACTACAAAGCTTTAAAAAATGTTTAAGATAAAATAATTTAAGGAAAATGAGGTGGGGAAAATTGAGTTAAAAGTGGTTGGTATTCTCTCTCTTTCTCTTTCTCTCTCTCCTCTCTCCTCCTCTCTCATCTCCTCTCTCTACTCTGAATGTTAGCCTCTTAAAATTATTTCATTTTTAAAATTTATGTATAGGCAACAATTAACCAAAAGGTAAAAAAATGAAAAAGGGCTATGGTCATATAGATAAGAACTCTATAAGTATCTGAAAATAAATCTCTACATTTATGGTCACTCTATAAGTATCTGAAAATAAATCTCTATATTTATGGTCAACTGATTTTTAACAATGTTTGTCCAAACTTTGTTGGTGGATGGAGTATGACCCAGGTCTGACTGGTCACAAAGCCATGATGCGCTAACATTACTGGACCTAACAAGGAAAACAGCTATGAGACCTTTGTCTTTCACCTTGATTCCACAATCATTGGAGGGTTTGCTCAAATGAGTCCAATTCTCAAAGCATCTCAAAATACTATTTGGTGGCAAGAATAGAGAGGAGGAAAGAGGAGAGAGGCAGTGGGGGAGAAACATCTAAGTCCTAAGGGCCCCTGTGTCCAACTTCCCTCAAGGGTGACCCGGCATTTTCAGGCTGACAGTTTCTGGCAATACACTTCTATTCAATTAGGTATGCAGCTTAAGGAAGCAGGTAAACCAGGGCAGTTGGGGAGAAACATGATGCACTTGTTCTCAAAGCACACCTTTGTTCTTGTGATAGAGTGCTACTTAGGAAGATATTAAAAGGTTTCAAGTTCTTATTTAATTATTTATTATTATAGTCAGAGAAAAGAACAAATACATAACAATGAGTAAATGAATGCTAATGTACTCGAATTAAAGAACCAACAATATTATTAATACCTTTCCACTGAGACTACTAGAATAAATGGTCTGTGAGGGCTTGAAACTTTGGTCTGCTTGAGCTTCTTGCCCTACCCTCCAAAACCTAGAATGGTACCTGACATGTGCTAGGTATGGTGCAATATTTCTTTATGATTGCATGAGTCTACTTGGATTTTTCTTTGGACTATCACAGCCAACAATACCTTAGAGCTCAACATTGTCCCAAATTTGGGAGCTATTATGCACGTCAAATTTGATAACATTTTCACATATATCCTTAAACAATATTGGGCTCTTTTATTAATTTACACAAAAGAATTTAAATGCATCAAGTTATTAGATAGGTGTTTGAAATATTAGTGTGTAAGATTTACCTATGAGGTTTCAGTCAGACCTTGTCATTGCTGGCTTGTATTTTATTGAATTCGTATGCCATAATTTCATCTCCCCTTTCTCCTGGCAGTCTAGACTTGGCATTTATGTGTTTATAAACAAAGCTACTATGAGCGTGCATGCATGTACCTCCTGAAGTTTCAATCTGGAAGAAGGAACTGCAGTCAGAATTTTTATTTTCATCTCCCAAAGTTTAGTCCTTGAGTCAAAACTAGAGCATGCCCTTAATTCACACTAAGATAGAGTCAGTGGGAGAACTGCTATTGAAAATATTTTGAGAGCTGAGTAGAGGAAATGGGATAAGGGAAAAGGGAGATGAGAAATTTATCTGGTGAAACCTGCCATTTCTCTTACATTTAATCAAAGTGTAGTCCATAAAAATCCAGATTCTAAAATCCTCTTCATTGTTTTTCTCCCCTATTTTCTCTTAGTAATTTAAAGATTCTTTATTAAGTTCATATCTACTTAACAAAATGGTGATTGTTTGAACCTTCTTTTGAATACACATTTGATTGGATTTTTAAAACAACCCATATAGTTTAAATTTTGATGTGGATAAAAATGTATATTTCTTTAACTTTCTAATAAAAATACAATACTTCCCCTCACAAAAAAAACTGAAATGTGCAGTGCTGTAGTAACCCTAGATAGAATTTGCATAACACAGCTTTTAAACTTACCTTTTTTATTGATTTTTATTGATCTCTACATTTTTCTCTGCTCCCCTCCCTTCCTCTTCCCTCCCCTTCAGCCCTCTCCCATGGTCCCCATGGTCCCAATTTACTCAGGAGATCTTGTCTTTTCTACTTCCCATGTAGATTAGATCTATGTATGTCTCTCTTAGGATCTTCATTGTTGTCGAAATTCTCTGGGATTGTGAATTGTAGACTGGTTTTCTGTGCTTTATTTCTAAAAGCCACTTATCACTGAGAACATATGATATTTCTCTTTCTGGATCTGGATTACCTCACTCAATATGATGTTTTCTAGAACCATTCATTTACCTGCAAATTTTAAAATGTCTTTTTTTCTGCTGTGTAGTACTCCATTGTGTAAATGTACCACATCTTGTTTATCCATTCTTCAGTCGAGAGGCATTTAGGTTGTTTACAGGTTCTGACTATGACAAACAATGCTGCTAGGAACATAGTTAAGCATATTTCCTTGTAGTACAATTGAGCATCCTTTGGATATATACACAAAAGTAGTATTGCTGGGTCTTGAGGAAGGTTGTCAAACTTACCTTTATACACATTGAATGGCACCTCTCCTTTCTTTCTCTTTTGTTTGTTTGTTTCATTTTTGTTGTTGTTGTTGTTTTAAATAGCCTTGGGTGTCCTAGAACTCACTTTGTAGACCACGCTGCCCTCAAACTCACAGAGATCCACCTGCCTCAGGATCCTGCGTGCTTGGATTAAAGATGTATGCCACAGTGTCAGGCCTGAACTCTCTTTTATTAGTCTTCTTTTAAAAGATTACTTGTCTATTTTATGTATGTTTTCCACTTTGTTAACATGACATGTAATTTGTACCTAAAACAGACATTACCATTGTCACTTATATCTCTAAAAAATAATCCCATCTTTCATGTTTTCTTATATGTAGCTGTCAGAAATCATTATTTGCTACATATTTTACTTTTCTTTGCTCTTGAATTTCTGCTCTAGTAGATGGTGAGTTGCAAAAGGGAAAGAACATGTACTAATCACCACTATAGCTCTATATTTTAACCTTGTGACTCATCCATGGGTCAGTTGATCTACTCTACCTATTTACCTATTTCCAGCTTTCAACCATATTACACAGTTTGCCAGCCACAAACATAATTTATCAGTAATTAAGAATCTTCTTTTTGGAGTCAGACATAGCAGATATGGAAGCTTAGCATTTCTATTTACTAGATGTATGATTTTGCATAAATGTGTTTAATTACTCTAAGCATCAGAATATGAAGATGATCTAAAGTCACCCAGAAAATTTGGGAGGAAAATTAAAGGAGATGATATGTATGAAATGGTCTGACATGTTGACTACCTAACTACATGTACTTTTTTATTTTATTTTGCTTGTATTAGTCAGAGAGGCTTTAAAACGGTGGAAAGTAGAGGAAGAAAATTATGAAAATTTTCTTCTGCTTCTTTCTGGAATGAGAATGAAGGCACAATATTTACCCAAGTGAATGACATTTTAACTAAAACAGTGAGTGATGTTCGTTGTGATTGGCTGAGTTGTGGATTTGAAATGGGCTCTTTTCCTATGAAACATGTAGCTCTTCAATCCTTGATTCTATTTACAGTTTAGTAATGGCATGAAATGGGGGTTTTTGAAAGAGAATACAGGCCACCATAACTAACTGATTTTCATATTTATAGTACAAGCAATTTAAATTCATTCTGTTGTACGCAGGTCTTGAATAAAGGTTAGTATTCCTGTCCTGGAGACTTAGAAATTGAAGCCTAAGTTGTCTTTGCTTATGCCTTGCCAGGGCTGCTCATTGGAAGTGGAGGGAGAAGAACTTTGAATGCTTTTCTGGATTTTAGGGACTATGCTATGCAGGAAACCAGAGCGCCATTAGTAGAAAGCAAAAGTGAGTAGTGAGAAGAATTTGGGGAAGGAAAACTATTTGGATTTAGAAGAAGATAAACGTGGCTTGGTATAAAATCATTTTAACCTTGTCATTTCTTACTCTTACTTATTTCCACTGTACAATAACTATGCTAATGAGATAATAATCTTGTTTTGCTTACTTGTTATGCGGTGATGAAACCACTAAGCACAAGAAGTAGACTCCAATTATGGCTCATTTTCCTTCCTTTTTTGGTAGAAATGTACTGATGAAACATAGAAGTTGTAGTCCTGTGGCTCAGAGTGTGGACAACTGTCATCTATCTGAGGCAGAGTAACATGTGCACATGTGCCTCTGACACAGCAATTCGGTTCCTCTTTGTTACAGAGCAGGGCCAGGGACATGGACATGTGATCCAGAGAGGCTCAAAGTAAAGCAAAGGAATGGATTTTAAAGATCAATGGAAACTGGTGTATATATTAATTTATCTTTCACTTGTGTATTAATATCAAAAGCAACTCCCACAGATGATTCAGGTTGTCACATATAGCAATAACCCAGTACTACCAGTGACAATATTCCTGTTTTACAGGTAACACTCCAAGAGCTAACATCCATAAAAATTCTTCTGGTATTTGATATGGTTTTATCATAGGTCTCCCTTTGGGATAAGTAAGGTAGAGGGTTGGGTTCATGTCATTTAATGACCAAAAATGTCTGAGCATTATATTAAGTTGCTACCTTTACTTCAGATTTCCTGCCCTCTTTCTTCCCTTACAAATTCAGAGGCCATGAGATTGACTACTCCCAGGGAAAATTGTTTAATCCCTTGGCAGGATCTACAGGATCAATGCCATGTGAAACCTTACAAACCCATGCTCAGGTAAGGTCTCAAAAAAGCTAAGCTTCACATGAGCAATACATAGAATAATGCATAAAATATGTACGGTTTCTCAGAAAACCATAGAATTCACCTCGATTTCTGCCACCCACTGACATATGCTGCTTTGTTTTGTGTGTGTGTCTTTTCAGTTTGGACAGTGCCAGGGACCAAGTTTTACCCATCGACTATTACTTCCCACCCCAGAAGACCTGCCTGATATGTGGTGATGAAGCTTCTGGCTGTCACTATGGAGCTCTCACTTGTGGCAGCTGCAAGGTCTTCTTCAAAAGAGCCTCTGAAGGTAAAAAGGTCTTACCTCCTTCCTGATATTTCCCTTCTTCTTCTGCCTCCAAGAGAGGGACAGCAGCCTTCCAGGGCCTTCGGGTAATCCCAGGGACTGACTTATTAGCAAGAGCCCTGTCATAGAACCTATAAGAACAAAGAAGCAAATGGTTCTATTTGC
This sequence comes from Ellobius talpinus, assembly GCA_001685095.1. Lineage (NCBI taxonomy): Eukaryota > Metazoa > Chordata > Mammalia > Rodentia > Cricetidae > Ellobius > Ellobius talpinus. The sequence continues at coordinate 400 of LOJH01006157.1, read as the reverse complement.
TGAGCTCTGTTGGCTGCCCTGGTTGTACAAGCAGTGTTGATGATGAAGGTGGTCCCAGCTGGTGCTTGGTGTGCAGTGGATCCTAGGAAAGAAAGCAAAATTAATGATTTGAACAATTAAATTTCCCTCCTGCTTGTTTTCAACTCTGCGGCATAGTGAGGGAAAAATGGCCTTATTATAGAGGTTAGAAGTTGAGAAACCCCAACTGAGTCCGCAGGCTGCTCTATGTAGTAAATGCCAGACTGTTCCTAGCAAAAGCTTCCTGACTTTAATCCCAGAGAGGAAGTGCGCTCACTGTTCTGCAGACTGTCAGTGTCTGCACCTGCTCCCTCCTGCTTGCCACTCTTTGGGACCTATCTTTGCCGTAACAAGTCCAAGGTAGATAAAAACTCAGAGGGAA
>LOJH01006156.1:17810-32938 GCA_001685095.1 Ellobius talpinus | reverse complement strand
GGGAAGTAGATATCTTAATTAAGGGAGCCATTTTAGGGTTGGCAAGAGACTGGAGAGGAGTTCTTACCCCTCTCCTGGCACCTAGAACTGTTGTTGGATGTTTTTGCTCTTTTTTAGACCATCAGGTATCTCAGACAGGCAAAAAAAATCACAGCTTCACAGAGTTAAAACAAAAAAAGCACCATAAACAAAAGCAACACATCTTTACCTCATTAAACAAATGCTCCACAGCGTAAACAAAATCCAGACACCTGAAAATAATATTCCCAACATTTCCCCTTTTTTTCTTTCTAAACAAAAACGAAAAGTTTTAACTTTAACATAGTAAGACAGCCAAGCTCAGGCAATGATGGTAACCATCAAAACCTGAAAGTTGGTGAAGATGTAATTGAGGGGGCCATGTTCCAGCCTCAGCAAGCAGCAGAACTTTGCAGCTTCGGCCATGTGGTTCTGGCTTTAGCATTAAGGATAGAATAAAATGGTTGGGGAATCTCCCTCCTAGACTAAGGAAAGCTGCAAAGGCATGTCGTGTGTCAGGGGTGTCCCTGAATGGTGACCTAGAGAGGCCATTGCATGAATCTGTGAAGTTGAAGCCTAGATTAACCTGGAGACCCTAAATTGTTGGCAATGCCGAAGTCATGGGATACCTGCTGAGGAAAGCTGCTAACAGGGAGTGAAACCAACCCTGGGGAAAGAAGTGTGTTGCAGTCAACAATGCCAAACAGAGTTGGAGTTCTGAGGAGTGTTTTGACATCAGACATGGAGATGCAGAGTTTGGAGTTGGCCCCCGTGGTTTTTGGTCTTGCTTTGGTGTATAGTGTGTGTGTGTGTGTGTATGTGTGTGTAATTTCCTAATATGTATATTAGGAAATATATAGTATTTCCTCACTATGCTCCCTTCCCTACATTTTGGAACCATAATGTATATCCTATGCCATTTTATGTTGGAAGTGTGTGATTTTTTTTTATTTTGATTTTATGGAGGATTACAGGTAAGAGATTGTGTGAATCTCAGAAAAGACTGTGAACTTCTGACTTTTAAACATTTTTAAGACTGTGATAGACTTTTGAAGTTGGACTAGAAGCATTCTGCATTATGATATTGTTACAAGTTTGTGGGGACCAGGGAGTGGAATGCTGTAGTTTGAATGTAATTGGCCCCCATAAGCTCATAGGGAGTGGCACTATTAGAAGGTGTGGCTTTGTTGAAGTAGGTGTGGCTTTGTTGGAGGAAGTGTGCCACTGCAGGGGTGGGCTTTGAGGTCTCACGCATGCTGAAGTGGCTCAGACCATTTTCTATTGCCTTCTGGTCGAGATGTAACGAGCACCACATCTGCCTGCACGCTGCCATGCTCCCCACCATGGTGATAATGGACTGAACCTCTGAACTCTAAGTGAGCCACCTCAATTAAATGTTTTTCCTTTATAAGAGTTGCCATAGTCATGGCGTCTCTTCACAGCAACAGCAACCCCAACTAAGACACCCATTAACCTGGGCTGCTCTCAACCTTGGACAGAAGAATTTCTTTTCACAGTGGGCAGCAGTCAACAGAGAGACTGGTCAATGTCTGAGAAGAGGATTCTGAGTTATTAGCCTCTAAATGAGACAACGATGTCAGCAGCCTCCCACGGGGCTCATCACTGAAGAAGATGTGGAAACAATACAAGAGCCAGAGGATGGGGGGGCGGTGAAATGCTGTCCTCTGGACATGATGGGCTGTTGCAGTTATGAACTCACAGCAGCTATGGTCCTCTGCTCAAGACTTGCCCAAGATCGAACCAACCAAAATCCTACCATAGGTGGGGAGAAGATTGTCAGGAGATCTTCAAGCCTCACCCTTTACTGAGGGGATGTGTGTTGTTGTTGAGGGCCAAGCTCTGCCCCAGACATGGCCTTCCTCGTCTCCAGTCACCTTCACTTCGGGAAGCTCTAGTTTCTCCTCAGGGGTCCAGTTTCTAGAGAGAGTAAAGTGCTTGCTAGTACTCCACCTTCTCAGTACACCTCTACCAGTTCAGAGAGGAGAGAAGCCAACTGCTTGCTGCTGTGGCGTCCTTGTCCCTGACCTATGCTGAACATAGTATGCACACTCAGCCCCTTATCCTGTGTTCATTTCCCCTCTGCTTACATCCCTTCTCCTCTATACCTCTAACCTAGGACACACCAAGACTGTTCGTTATGCACGGCTCTCCTCAGAGTTCCACGTTCTCAGCTACTAAGAAACTGAGCAAACACAGAACAACTCCCTAAAACTTCCTGGAGTTTTTCCACATTTTTTCCAGCTGTGCTTAAAAGCATGGCCAAGGAACTTATCCTTTGTGCATCTAGAAACCTCCATTACTCCGCAGTAGGAGGGCATGCTGGGTGATATGTTGGGGACAGGAAGTTCTGAAGCAACTTGGAGATAAGACATGAAGTCAGGTATGCACTACCCAGAGTATTACTGTTCATTGAATCATGACCAAATCTCTCTCTGATTGACAAACAAATGTAACCATATGAAATATTTAGAATTTATACAAACCCTAAACCTGGTCTTAAAATTCTTTAATAAATATGTCTAACAATATCGCTTTCTGGAACTGACAAATCAATAACCCATTCTGTCATGGCCTTCACCACAGGCTGTCCTTTTCTAGTCACCAGGCAGAGGCACGCTCCTGGCCCAAAGCTGCCCGGTGCTTGCCCAGGGGCACCTTTGTCAGAGTGATGTGTCAGCTCTGATGCTGAGCACCAGGGAATTTCATTTTAGACCCACGAGGAAAGACCCAATGAAGAAAACATTGGCTGCAGATGTGAATTCTCAGAGGGATGGCCTCTGGAGTTCTGGAAATTTTAAACAAGATTTTTACAACATCCCTCTGAAGAAAATTTTCTAATGCCAAGAAATATGGGACCAGCAATTCAGAAGACATGAGGGGAGGGACTTGGCGTTCAGAGAGCATAAGGAACACAGAAGGCATCTTACCAACCCTCAGCATCCTCACTGAACAGCCATGGGCTCATGTTTTCCTCCTCCCTCTCCCCAACCTGGGGAGATTTAAATCTGGGGATTTGTGGTGATTTAAGTAACTCACCTTGGATCCTTACTCAGAAAGAACCAAGCATCACTGTTGCTCCGTGACTGGCATGTGCAGCCAATTCAGGGACACTGAATACCCTTGGAATGAATTAAGTGTCATGGACCACTAAAGTGTCTCAGCGGGGTGGAAGAGCAGCTCACTAGGAATATGGCAGCGCAGAGTCAAGTTTCCACAACAGCCAAAGAAACAAATCCACTGGAGTCCAGCCTGGTCCCCAAAGAGTTTGCTGGGGTGGACAGAGCCTGGCAGCCCCAAGGCAGTTGCATCCCTTCTAAGATGCCCTGCTGTAGTAATGACTCAAGAAAGCTGCATTCTAAGAACTCCTCACTCAGTTTTCAGGCAGCTCCACAGGGGAAGAGTCTCCTTTCCCCAGCAATTAGTCTCTGTTTGTAAAACTTTGTGAACCCTGTGACTCGTGCTTTCTAAGCCTTACATGTGTGTCTGCTTGGTTTCCTGAGTCTTACGAACCTTTTGTATCTTCTTCTAAGAGAGAATGTTTCGGATTAGAGAAAGCAGCCACCCGACAGGGGACCACTGCCTGGTGTTTACAAGGACTCCCCACTTTCCTGACCCCGGCTATTCCACCATCACAGCAGCAAATGGCATGAAGGCCTGCCGGTCACAGTCCAGTGAACATTGCATGAGCGTCAAGGCATCTTCTAGCTGAGTGGGGCAGAGCCCCCCATTAACCAACAAAGTGACAGAAGGGACCGTTCAGCTCAGCTAACTGTGATGCCTGTGGAGAAGCTAATGAGTTGACTCTAGAGGCTAAAACCTTGATGTTAGGGCATGGTCTCCATTCTCAAACCCTGTCATTTCTCTTCCTCTTTCCATGCTGGCAATATCTCTAACTCCAGTGAAGCAGGGACCCTGGAGTAGGAAAGTGTGCACCGATTGTCCAGCTGCCAGCCCTGAATATGGCCATCTACACACTAGCTCTGAGCTCCCTTCCCACCCATATCCAGAAAACTCCAGGAAGCTGCTTCTGCTATGCTACTTTGGTAAGATTCCACAGGGCAGGGAGCTGCCAGTGTCTTAGCACCTTCCAGACTGACGATACACTTGGGCAGGAGGGTGACTGCCAGTCTCACAGGATATGTGTTAGGGAGACAGTGCCTAGGGATGGTGTAGGCAGGATCAAGGGTTGCCCCTCAAGCAACCTCCAGGATAGCCCATAGCAACACTGCTTTGTGTTCTAGATCATTAAAACACTGCTCCATGCAAAAGATAAATGCAACTCCAGAAAGCCGTGAAAATCAGCAAGAGAAGCCTCAGTGAGTGGACCGATCCACTTTGAAACGGCTTTAATGACGCTGCTGAGTGAGCTCCAATACGTAGGATTCAAGGGAAATTCCACACTCAGAAACACACATGTGCAGATGTTCACACACACACACACATGCACTGTTAAACACATCCATATAAAGGTGTAGATATTCTTACACATACACAGTTACATACTCAAGTGTGCACACTAGAGTATACATGTAAAAATGTGGCTCACACACACACAAGTGCGCTGAAAGTTGTATAACACATGCACATGTGCACACTCACACTCATGCACACTCCCATACACAGCTTGGGAAGTGTTGAGCCAGGACAGGAGAGGCTATGCCTACAACCTCAGTGGCTCCGAATAATAGCAATCATTTCCCTTTTTCATAGAAGATGCCAGGACAACAATCTTTCAGGCCCACTCTGTCAACACAGGACTCACTGCTCCAAGGCAAGAACACTGAGATACTACAATGATTCTGGTACAGAAGAGAAGGCTGCTGGCTTCAAGGGGGCTGTGGAAAGGGGAGCCTATGACCCTGAGTGGGCGGTGCCTCTGCTGTGGGCTTGTGAAGATCTCATTGGCCAAGCCCTCATCATAAACACACTTTGCTTTTAAGTAAGAGTTGTGCAAATTAATTCTGTGCTTGAACTTGTCATAACAGCATGGTTCAGATTCTCCATCAGATATTCCTCTGGGTATTTCTGTGACAGTGTTCTGTGACTGAGAGAAATCTTCCTCTCAATGAACACTGAGTAAAGCAGATGAATGTCCATGATGGAGGCGGTCTTGCCTGATCTGTTAATGGCCTGGATTGAACAAAGGCTATGTTCTGAGCAAGAAGAAATTCTGCAGTAGGGTCTCCAAACAGCGCTGGGACTCTCCTTGGTCATCTACGGCCTGGAAGCCCTTGCTGAAGGCTGTGGACTCAACAAGGCCTGCATGAGCTCACGAAATAACTCCTTAAAACTAACCAGTGTCTCTCTGCCTTTCTCTACCTGGATGTGTCTGTGTGTCTCTGTCTGAGCTCTCTCCATATTTATAAATATAAACGTGATAGATTTTTAGCTAGATTAGAAAATAGAGATAGATGAGAGACAAATGATGGACAGATGGATGACAGATAGACAGTACACAGACAGGTGACAGACAGACAAATGACAGACAGATGGAGCAACTTCCCAGGAGCTTTGTCATAAGAGATCATTGCGTACATTTCCAAAAGTGGGCCATGCAGGTAATAAGATGGAAGCCTGGAAAGGATTGTTCTTCCTCTCCATGACATCTGTCCCCACAAGCCGAAGGCATTCACAAGACACCTGAATGAACCCAGCAGTAACCCTGGGCTACACTTGGTGTACTGTTGTCAGTTCTGAGTCATGTGTTAAGATTCTTGATTGATGCATATTCATTATATAAAGAGATAGCTTTGTAGTAATATCTTCATTCCAATGTAGCGGGCACTGTGGCACAGTCAGCCCCATTACTCTCTCTGTCTCCCATGTTACCCTCCCTCCTCTTGCTAATCCGTGTCCTCTTCCCAAACAGCCCCCTTCTACTTTCCTGTCGACGTATTTGTTTGGCTCCACATACAAAAAGACATATGCCCGTAAGTGCCGCTCCTGATGGTCCCCACCCACATCCCAGTTCTCTGTGTTATGTGAAAAGGCTCTGTTGACCCCAGATGAGGTCACTAAACAAGCTCACCAGCCCAGCACTGAGAAGCCGGTCCATCCACCGCCTCAGCGGCAAAGCCATCCCCACGTGGCTGCCCCACGAACTCACTAACTGTTGTGAGTGCGAAAGTCCTGTCAGGCTTTGCCCCAATCTCCTACCCACTCTGGTCTCTGAGCCTCGGGGGTGGGGAAGGTGCCGCTCAGCCTGTCATAGACACATACTTCATCCTGCTGTGAGTGTCTGCATTTGCCATTTGTTCTTACATTTCAACGTGAAGATTGAGCCGTGGGTCTGTCATAGGGAACTGAATTCTGGGTACCCGTAAACAGAATTTCATTGCCACACAGCCATGCCTGCTCTTTTCCATTTTGTTCCTGGTGGCTTTTACACTCATAGCAGGGTTAAGTAACAGCCACAACCAAATTGGGGAAATACTTCCTGGTCTTCTGCAGGATGTTTGGGGCCCTAACTTTGTTACCTGTTCAGGCCACTCTAAATTTCCATTTTCCATGCTTTGCCAGCTAACAGAGCTGCATAGAATTTGGAGAACAGAAAAATAAACTCAGTGAGTAGACTTCAAAGTTCCAGTTCCAAAAGAGGCATTCTGGTGAACCCCTGCTCCTCAGCCACTTTCAAAGGAAAACTGATTCCCAGTGTAAATCAGAGAGAAACAGTAAGCTAGGAATGATCTGAGAGAAAAGATATCACAACAAGCTGGACTAGAAAGGCTCACCATCCTACGGGTGTTTGGGGTTTCTTTGTCCCCACCTGATGGAGATACTCATGAACTTCAGGAAGAAATGCGACCAAGAGTAAAATAGACAGGGAAGTCACAGAAGTATCCCTTGGACTTGCTCCACTTTTTTTTTTCAAGTGCAGCATTTGATGGTTTGTTCTTTGCTCTTTCCAGGTTTATCTGTAGCCATCATTCTTCTAACGTGTGTGTGTGTGTGTGTGTGTGTGTGTGGGTGAGTGAGTTTGTGTGTATGTGTATATGTATGTATGCTTGATGATTTGTTCTCTGCTCTTCCCAGGTTTATCTGTAGCTATCATTCTTCTAATGTATGTGTGTGGTGAGTTTATGTGTGTATGTGTATATCTATGTTGGTACTATTGTATATGTCTAAGTGTTTATGTGTGTGTGTCTATATTTGTACTGTGTGTATGTATGTGCCTGGTGTGTATATGTATATATGTATGTTTTACTATATGTGTGTATGTGCATATGATTGTGTAATGTGTGTATGTGTGCATGTTTGTGAGTGTGTATATGTACCTGTGTATTTAATAAGTATTGGGTATGTTATGCTTGTGTGTATGTGTGTGCGAGTGTTTCAAAACATTCCCTGGAAGATACACATAAGTGAAATCCAGCTCTTTATCTTCTGCTGATTTACAAAAATACATAAAGCATGTGAGTTTATACTTGCTGCTTTTCATGGGCCATCCTTGATATAAAACTTCAAGGGCTCTTAATAAAAGAGACAAGAGAAAACTATCATCTGCTGAAGCCAGCGGTCACCACAGCTTACTCCTGTAACTGAGGACATCAAGCTGGGCTCTACTGTGGGTGATGTGTGGCTAAGAAGTCCTCTCAAACACAGGAGTGAATGGCTCTCGATCAGGTCCAGTCTGCTGCTTCTAGATAAAGCCAGGGAAGTGATTTGGAGCAGGTGGTTTAGTGGAGAGGAAGCCTAGGAGCACCAGAGGACGATGTGTCCTGATGATGGACAGCCACACTGAGTCACTCTGTGCCCATGGATGGACGGGTGAAGCTGAGCCATCCTCTTACCAGAGCCCTGCACGAGGATGAGCTGTCCTTTTCGTCACCTTAGTGATCCTCCTAGTGATGGTCAAGGAAACTCAGAAGCCACAAGGCTCCTCCTGGGATCGTTTCCGGAACCTCTCTGCCCGCTCCTGGACCATTCTCTTCAGGCACTGTGCCTCTCTCTTGCTCCAGTTGCAGCCATCTTCAGAACTTTCCCTAGAACCCCTCACACTTCGATACCTGAGGGCACAATCTTGGCTGCACTTAATGTGCAATCAAGTGAGTCCTCTAATTATAGAGAAGAGTTTCCTGGGTGCACAGATTGGACTGGCAGTAAGGTGTGAGTGTCATTCAAGGTGAAAACTAATTAAAACTCAAGGGTAAAGGAAAGGAACCTGCACCTCATCTCCCTACTTCGTGGACACTTTGCACTTAGTGAGGTATCATTGCGTATTTTTAGTTAAGTAACTAAACTCTTGTCGCTGTGAGAAAATTCCCAACAGGAAGCTGTAACATCAGCACTACTCCTGTTCTGCATTCTACACACTATGGTTGGGACTATGCATGTAGTGTGGCGCCTGTACTACAAGATGGTTCGCGAGTCTCAGGCAAGGGCCTGGAGATCGAAATACACAAACACACAGAGACAGAAACACGAGTCATCCTTGAATTCCCCAAGAATGCCCCCTTTATTGTCAGCTTATATAATGGCTCTGACCAAGCCCCAGCTCTCAGGATCATTCAGCTGCAGGCCCACCAGAAACCACTCCCCTGCCATCAGGCTTGTGCTCAGAGCAGCTACAAGCATAATAAGTTGTTTACAGGAAATTCAGAGTCTGGGGGTACCCAGTCTCCTACAGAAAGCGACTTAGGGAGGAAGAGGGAAGGGCCTGCTTTAGCTCACAGTCCAAGAGGATACAGTCCATCAAGATGGGGAGGGCATGAGAGCAGGAGCCTGAGATGGCTGATCACATGACATCTGAGACTGCATATGAAGTAGGATCCAGCTATAAAACTTCAAGACCCATCCCCTAGTAACCCACTTCTAACAAGGTCCCACCTCCTAATGGTCCCATAATGTCCCCAAGCAGCACCAGCAACTGGAGACCAAGTGTCTCTCTCTCTCTCACACACACACACCAAACAAGAATCAATCAAATAAATAAATAAATAGATGAAGAGCAATTGAGAAAGACATCAGTTGTTGACATTCTGATGTACACACCACACACATGCAAACACACTCCTCAACACATATACATAACAAAGAGAAAAGAAGCAAGGAGAGGGGGAGGGTGAAGGAGAGAGAGAGAGAGAGAGAGAAAGAGAGAGAGAGGATATACACTAAAGGATGATGAGGTCAGATGGAATACTACCCTGTTTCAGGAATTTAAAGGAACAAGCAAACCATGAGATGAATGGGAGATTAGACACTTCATTGCTGAGCCACAGAAACCAGAGTGAGCACTGCTAAGGCATGACATTAAAGTAGCTGCCCTCCATCAAGGAGAAAAAACTAATTACCAAAATTAAAAATAAAAATAATAATTCTAAACCATTTTGAAAGACTGGGGAGGAAAGAGAGCAATATTATGATCCTGTACTAAAGAACTCCAAGGGGACACAGATAAATCCCCAACATGAATATTTCAAATGTGCATTTGACCAAAACAAATCTCAGTAAAATGAGAGGAGCCATGGAAAACACAACAAGGTGAAGATTACTATCCAGGATATAGATCAAAAAGTTACTTAGTGCTCAAGTTGAAAACCCACCTCAGGAACATGAGCAACATTAAAACCACAAGGAAGAATGAATTCTAGTAGAACAGTCTGACATAGACAGGCTTGGGACATAAATCTTTTGGTACTATGAAGATAATAAATGACTACAGAACAATATATAAATTATCAGATTATTTACACTTTATAATGATGCCTATAAGTGCACTCATGTGGTGGTGTGGGAGTATTTATCTGATAAGTGTGTAAGAGTGTGTGAGCTCAATAGTGTAATGTGTTCATATGTTATGAGTGCAATGGAATGTGTCCAGAGAATTCAGTCTACAGAATGATCTAGAAAGGAAGATTTTTGTAGTGTTCCTTCTAAGAAATTGGGAGGTCATCATAAGGAGAAAATAGTACCATTTGTGTGTAGTTGGTTTTGTTTGTCTGTTTACTCTTTGCTCTTTGGGGGACCCACCACCCAGCTTCTAATTAAATACACAGAGATTTATTTTTACTCATGAATGCCCAACCTTAGCTTGGCTTGTTTCTAGCCAACTTTTCTTAAATTATTCCATCTACCTTTTGCCTCTGGACTTTTGTCTTTTTCTATTCTATATTTCTTTCTTTCCTTCTTACACCATGGCTGTTTGTGTGGCTGGGTATCTGGCCCCTGGTGTCCTTCTATCTTCCTTTTCTCACTTCTCCCCCTTCTCCTCTTTTTCTCCTTCTATTTATTCCCTCTGCCTGGCAGCCCCACCTATCCCTCTTTCCTGCCTAACTATTGGCCATTCAGCTCTTTATTAGACCAATCAGGTGTTTTAGACATGCAAAGAAACACAGCTTCCCAGCGCAAACAAATGCAACATAAAAGAATGCAACACATCTTTGCATCATTAAACCATAAACATAAACAGCATAAACAAATATAAGCATCTTCAGCTAATATTCCACAACACTTGTTCCTTGCTCTAATGTGAGGAATCATTGCCTCTGTAAATATGTCAATAGACTTTATTGTTAGAGAAAATTTGGGGTTTTCAGTTAAATTTAGTATAATGCAGAGATTTCCCATATGCTCCCTGACCCCACGCTTGCCAACACCCTACAGTCTTCACCCTCTGCAAACCTACCTGACACTCCACTGTCACCTAAGAGCCATGGTCTACAGGGTGTTCCAGTTTTGAACATTGGACAACGTTGTAATGGTACTCATCTACCACTGTAGACTCCTACAAAGCAGTTCCTCTGCCCTCACTGTCTCCCTGTGCTGCTGAACTTGTCCCTCCCTCCCTGAACTGATGACAACCACTGTTCTTTGCTTTCATTGCAACTAGCCCTTTCCCAGCATGCCCACAGAGCAGTCATAAAGTACAAATACATATTTTAAGTAAACTATCAAAATTCCAGAGCTGCAGTGTATTAGTTACTTTTCCATCACTGTGATAAAACACCATGGCTGAACAACTTAAAGACAAAGGGTTTACTTGGTGATGTGGGATTTCCCTCTGTATGCTGTGATTACCATTAATAAATAAGGAAACTGCTTTGGACCTAGAGCAGGGCAGAACTTAGGTAGGTGGGGAAAACTAAACTGAAGGCTGGGAGAAAGAAAGGCAGAGTTTAGAGAAGCCATGGAGCTGCCACCAGAGACAGATGTGCTGAAACTTTGCTGGTAGGCCACAACCTCATGGTGATGCACAGATTAATGGAGATGGGTTAAATTAATATGTAAGAATTACCCAATAAGAAGCTAGAACTAATGGGCTAAGCAGTGATTTGATTAATACAGTTTCTGTGTGATTATTTCAGGGCTAAAGCAGCTGGGAACCAACAAGTGGCCTCCTCCAACAATTAGGACTTATGGTTCCTGAGGAATGAGCCCATCACCATCATAGTGGGAAAGCCTGGCTGCTGGAGCAGCAAACTAAGCGCTCACATCTTGAAGCACAAGCAAGGAGCAGAAAGAAGTGCCTTTAACCCTCAAAAACCTGCCTCCAGCTCCTTGCTTCCTTCAGCAAGTCCACACCCCCTAAACTTAGTACCAAACAATACCAATAACCGGGGACCAAGTATTCAAATATATGAGCCTATGGGGGACATTCTCATTCAAACCATTACCTCCAATATCTGGAATTTTCCATGAACGCAAAAACAAATCACTAAGGCAATTGAGAGATGCCAAAGGGCAGAAATCCAAGCAACAAATATCAAAGATGAACTGGGAAGACCCAGAGGAAGGAGGAAAGGAACACTCAGTGTGGTAAAAAGATAGACAGGGTGGTGCCACTCGGTGCATGGATGGTGCACATTATCCCACTGAGAAGATAGACAGGACACTACCACTCAGTGTGCACTATCCAGCAATGCAAAAAACCAGCATTGGAGGTGTCAAGACAAGAGGCTTCGTGACACCCAGCATGCAGGAAAATTTCCTGTAAGATTTTTAAAAAAAAAATTAAATTCGTAATAAAGACAAAATTAGATGAAAATTGTAAATAACAAAAAATCACTGACATGCTATAAACAGAAGCCAGGATAAATGTAGATTGTGTGTGCTTAACTGGGGAAAAACTTGTCAGGGTTAACTTATTAAACCGTAAGGATAAAATTCATTATTCTTTCATAGGCTAGGAAGGGAGGTTTCTGAACTAATTAAATACAGCACCTGGGGTTCCTGCAGGTTATAAACTCCAGCATAGAAGTGTGCTCAGTTCAAAGGAACCTAATTAACCACCAAGGACTTGGGGGGTGGGGAATGTTAATTATGAAATGTTATCAGGTCGTTTATAACAAGCCAGAAGAACCTCTCTAAAACCAAGCAGCTCAGCTCTCGCACTGAGAGACAAGGATGCTGTGGGGACACCATTTCCAAGGGCAAGAAGGGCAACACATTTCTATGTGTGATTCTGGAAGACAAAGGCCCAGGGTTTGTTTGAACATGATGTGTCCACCAAAGGCTCATGTCTCAGAACAACTGATCCCACCTGGTGGTGCTGTTCGGGAAGGCTGTGGACCTTTTAGGAGGTGGAGCTTTGCTGGAGGAAACTCATCCCTGGGCTCAGAAAATAATACAAGAAGCTTAACATGGAGGATATATTACATGTGACAGAGGTGAGGAGCCAACCAGAGGCTAAGATAACCCCATGGGGAACACCAACCACCATGCTGCAGAGACTGTAAGAGAGGCTCCTTGTGGGAACAGGAAGCAAGTGTCTCTAGTGGACACAGGTCTCAAAGCCAATGGAATGACCACTGTAGACCCTGCTCAAGTAGTCCAAGGGGAAGCACCTGGTTTATCTCTTCAGGACCCCTCCTTCCACTCATCCATCCAAACCATCCGGGACCCTGGGACCATGGAGCAGTGTGTGGGAGAGATAGAAAGTCCATTCCTTGGGGAAGCACCCAGGCTGGGGAAACTGGCCCATCAGAGCCTTGGGCTCCCACCACTGAAGTTCTCTCACAAGCATGGACACAGCTGGTTTGGTTAATATCCTTGGGTAGACAGCCATGGTTTCACGCCACTCTGAAGACAAGAAGAACTCACTTAGAAAAGCTGTCTCTAGTGAGGACTAAGGAAGTGGAGATAGCAAAAGATGATGGGGCTCAGCCTGGTTGAGGGAGAGGCCTCGGCCAATGGCAGAGATACACTGGCCAAGAGACAGCTGGGCTACATATAGAAGCCAGAGACTGGTCTAAAGCAGACCCTCCAGGGTGGAGATGGCTTAGTCATGCATCATAAGCATGAGGACCTAAGTTTGTCCCTCAGAACCCATGTCAGCAACAGAACACAGCAGTACACACCGGTAATCCCAGTGTGGAAGAAATGGGAACAGGCATGGAGCCTTGGGCTCCATGACCAGCATGCCCATAGGTCTAGGCTAGTGAGAGTCCCAGCTCAAAATCAAAGGTGCCCAAAAGATGATGCCACAGGATGCCCTCTGGTCACCATACATACCTATGTGCACATATATCTATACACACATGAACACACAGGTGTACACAATATGCACACATACAAAAGCATAAGTAAATAAACCAGATATTCCAAAAACAATACAAGCTATTCACAAGTGATGAAAGGCTGTTTTTCTGTGCTGTGTTTTCCTCCTCCTGTGTAAATGCTACCAGCTCACCACTTCCTCAACACAACAACGGCAGGGTGTCCTGCAGTCAGGTTGAATCATGGACTCAGTACTGTCCACCACCGTCTTCAAGATACAAGACCTTTCTCAAACGTTGGATCAATCCAAGTGTCATGCTTGGAAGCATCAGGCTGTGTTTGCAATTAAGACATTGTTCATTTGGTTCTTCCTCTCTTGCTCTGAAGTGTTCTGTGGGGACAAAAGTTTAGAATCTGGTCACACACATTCATGAAGTCAACAAGCCACTGATACACGTCAATCAACACCTGATGTTCTTGGATGTTTGGTTCAGGCCCTTGTCTGGCTCTCCTTAACAGACATTCGCAATGGTTAGCCAAGGTTGATGGGCAGCTAGTCTTCATAGCCTCCGTCAATCACTAGCCTAGTGACAGCTTTGCACCACACAAGGTCATCAATGCTTTACACGCTGATGCAGAGAGCCCACCTTAAAGCAACTGGTAGCCCCATGTTTATGGCAAGATTGAAGCTGGGGACAGGGAAGGTCCTCGGTCACTTTACCTCCAACCCTGTCTAGTTTATGACGTCCACACCTTGCCAATGTCTGCTGCTTTCTGTTTTCCTCAGGCTGAGTTCTGTCCTGTGAACATGAAGTCTGAAACCAAATGAGATGGCTATACAGAAGAAAGCAATCACCGTGTGTGTGTGTGTGTGTGTGTGTGTGTGTGTGTGTTCTGTTCAACCCCAAAATTTAAAAAATCAAGTTTTTCAACTCATGGCAATTCAGGGGTCAGCCAGCTGGCAAGTTCCCAGTTCTATCTCACTATCAGACTGAACAAGAAATATCCCCCAAAGTTCTGTGAACAGGGTGTGCCCTAGAAGTCACCTGATGAACCACACCCTTATTCATGGCCGGAAACTTCAGTCAGATGTGCTGTACACCCGGCTTGCAGAGCCTGCTTTCCCAATGTTGGTATTCATTACAGAAATCAGGAGAGAGGCTCCTCAAAAGCTAAAAGTAGAATCATCCCATGACTCGGCTATGGTGCTCCTGGGTGTCGAGGGGACAGCAGTGCTAGCCCAGTCATGTTAATGGTAGCATGTCCGTAAGAGGAGGTCTCACTAGCCCAGATGGCCACCACTGGATGAACTGATAAAGAAAACGTCATATGTGCACATGATGGAATTCTATTCAGCCCTAAAGAAAACTAAAATCATGATATTTGCAGGAAGATGTGTAGTCTGGAAAATACTATATTAAAAGAAGTAATACAGACTCATATGCCTATCCTATATTTTAAATTTTATATACATGTAGAAATTCACAAAGGGGTATAAATCATGAAAGTAGAATGGACCAGGAAAGAGGGGAAGGAGTCTGAAAGAGGGGGTAACAGTGTGTGTGTGGCAGGAGGGTACAAGGGAAGCTGCCGGTGGAGGGGTGGGGATGGCAGAGCTGGGATGAAGAGATCAAAGGGAGGGGAGGGGAGTGTGG
>LOJH01006156.1:0-17804 GCA_001685095.1 Ellobius talpinus | reverse complement strand
GGGGAGGGGAGGGGAGAGGAGGGAGAGCCCACAAATGCCATAACACAACTGTAGCTTTGTGTGCTGACTGAAACAAAAATATAACATGTAATGGGTTGTTTACATTCCAAATAAAACTATGGCATAAATTACAATAAATGAAGTGAAATAGAAAAGTTTTCATTTAAACAAGGCCTGGCACAAATCACTTAAGAAATCATGAATCATGGGCCAGCTCTAAACAATATGCAGTTCTGTAAACACTTTAGGAAAGGGTTATCTAAATTTAGGGAAGAATTTCAGCTGCGCTCCCCAACAATAGGTTTTAAATTTTCTCCAAACGAAAATTGCTTTATTTCCAAAATGTAGAAACAATTAAAATCTCTTCTATTAAAAGTCTTCTGATTTGCACCCTTCCCGGTCACCATCAGGCTGTGGTGGGATGATAGCGACCCCTGGAGGCCAATGGTGAAACTGTCTGGCCTGAAGTTCCTGGCCATGGAAAATGCCTCTTTCCCTTTCAACTATCCTTTCCAAGAAAGAATAACTTTTCCACCTATTTCTACTTATGAATAAAATGTTAAGATGCATCTGTGCTTAGAGCTAATATCAAGGTGCCAAGGGGAAGTGACCTAGAAATGTCACCAGCTGAGACCCCTTCCTAGATACCCCACAAACCCTGTTGGGAGCTGTGAAGCCCCAGATCCTGAATTTCTTGTAAACAACGCGTTATGCTTGCAGCTGCTCTGAGCACGAGACCCTCAGAAGTTCCTGATGGCGGGGGAGTGGTTTCTGGTGGGTTTGACTGGGGCATGGCTATTAGTTAAGGATCCCTATATAAGCTGCCCCTGGACACAATAAAGGGGACATTCCTGTTTCAAGGACGATCCTTGTCTCTGTCTATGTGTTTAAATCTCCAGGCCCTTGCCCCGTAGTGCAGGCGCCGCAATACAGGAGTAGTACCGTACTGTCACGTGGTACAGGCGGGCGGTACAAAACCCTATTTCCTAAGCTGGAGACCATGAGTGGTGTCGTCCCTACTCTGTTTCTTAGCTGCTATGGATGGAGTTACTTGACATCTAAAAGCTTTGTGTTCTTCTCAGAGTACAGGGGAGTTGAGCTGTGGCAACAAACTAACCTGGAACCTCCCTGCTCATTGCACCCAGTTCCTTAGCCCTAAACCTGGAACCTCCCCGCTCAGTGCATCCAGCAGCTTAGCCCTAAAACTAGAACCTCCCTGATCAGTGAACCCAGTTGCTTAGTCCTAAACCTGGAACCTCCCCGCTCACTGCACCCAGTTCCTTAGCCCCAAACTCCCCTGCTCCATAGTCTTTTGTGATCTCAGCCACTCACTTCCTAGCGACTGTCCTGCCCAGATGAGTTCCTTCTTAAAACTGTTCCAGCTGACCCACATAGTCCAGGTCCCCTCATCAGTGACAAAGGAGCATATCTACTCCGGGATGTTGCAGAGGGCTGCAAAGCAAGTGAGGCCCAGACCTCACTCTCCTGTCCAGAGCTTGATGCATAAAATTCCCTCTAAAATAAAGTCACAGAGGCCGAGTGGTTAGCTGGGAGGTCCTTCTTTTGGGAGCCATGAGCAGGTGTGAGCTGCCAGGTAAGAGCAGAAACCACAGAGGGTACAGTGCAATCACCTGCCAGAAAAAGAAAGCATTCTAATGCTGAGTCCAGTGGCTCAGTGACGCCTGGGTAGAGAAATAGCGCCTCCCAGTGTCTCTTCCTTGAACCATCTGGGTTTCAGTTTGGTTTTAGTCCTATGGTCTCTGTCCAGACAGAAAAGCAGCACCTTTGGTCTTACTGCAGCAGCTGACTTCAAGTGCATGTTCCAACATTCTAAATTGCTTCCAGAAAACCTGATGAGCACAGGCACAATCCAAGATGTCTCTCACCTGTGAGTTTTCAAGTGGCTCTTGGAGGTGATCAGTGGCACTTAAGGAAAAATGAGGTAAGGCATCCTATTAGTCCCTGCCCCCACCATACACCTATAAGGTGCCCAGCAGAGCACATAAGAGGATTATGAAAGCCATGTATGAAAACAAGATGTGTGCAGTGGGACTGACTGTACACTGACTGTGCCCAGGACTGCTTCCTTCCTTGAAGGACGACTCAGTACAGACGTAACGTGGTAAGTAGGGAAGCTTCTCTGCTGTCTGCACAAGGAGAGAAGCAAGTTCTGCCTTCCTCCCCACAGACACCATGAAAACTCACAATTGCGCACACAATCACACACAGGAACGGTCCAGGGAGCCCAGACTATGATAAACTGCCTAGCTAATTGAGAGGCATCCAGGTGAAGAAGGAAGAGATTAAAGTAGCCTTGGCATCTAGCGAGTGGCCTGTCACTCATGGCTGGTCAGGTTATTCTCTTCTTGCATGCAGACATTTCACAGAGCACAAAGCCTGGGACAAAGCAAGATCATGCCATAATTTGTGTATGTGCAGACTAAGCAAGGTCACTCTTCCTCCCATACGGTACCAAGCACTCCCCGCACCCCATGGAGATGAGTGACAGCTCGGCCTCACTGTACTCAACCCTTCCTGTAAACGAGATGCATTAACATGCCCACAAAGATGTCTGCCCCTTTCCCTAAAGCATCCAGTCTATAGTGAGCACCTGCTTCCTCAGGCCGCCCCCTCAGAACACTCAGGTGAGCAGAGTCAGAATACTATTCTGCACTTACTGACACCCTCCTTCCTGACACCCTCCTTGTGAGAATGAATCCTACTGACTTCCTAACCTGCGAATGGGCTCCTGGCGGCCCCTGCTGTTGCTATAGGTGCAGGACTGAGGTCTGAGAATCTAAGGGCAATGGGCTGGTTTCCCGTCATTCTGCACAACTTCTGCCCCTTCTAGAAGACAGGAGCCCTAAGTAGACTAAATGAGAGGAAGAAGGGAGTTGGCAAGAAAAAAAACCCACAAGAGAAGCGAGGTCTCCCCACCCCCTCAAAATGCCCGGCCCTACAGCTCTCCCTTGCTGCTCTCGCTGCTCTCGCTGCTCTCAGCTCTGGGGTCAGTTTCTGTGCCCTGCAGCTCTACAGCCAGAGTGCCCCGGAAGAGGCACAGGGAAAGATG
Source organism: Ellobius talpinus (assembly GCA_001685095.1). NCBI lineage: Eukaryota > Metazoa > Chordata > Mammalia > Rodentia > Cricetidae > Ellobius > Ellobius talpinus. The sequence goes on along the minus strand of LOJH01006156.1, from coordinate 14,734 downwards.
AATCTCCCCGAATTGAGGATCAATTGTGCTTTTGTCTCCAGACTTTACTTTTGGATACAGAAATCACTCAGTGCCGAAGACTGTCAAGACTGGAGCTATTCCCAGTGAGCACTTCCTCCACACAAAGAATGGGAACAAAACAACAAATGTGATGGTCCTGTCCGATTACAGGCGGCTACGGTGGGGATGCTGTACTGGGGATAGCCCTCTGCTTCCGTATGCGCTGCTTCCAAACTTCCTCTGTAACATCCTAGACCTTAATGTAATGGTCCCAAGCAACAGTTAGTCTGAGCTGTCTCCATTACCAGGCACGGCTTCCACCATACTGTCTCCAAAGCATGCAGGCAAACTTGACATATTAGGGCAGAACTACACCGCCACCCCAATGTTACTGAGCCACACAATCAGCTAAGCTTCTTTTCTAACCAAAGGGGATCCTAAACCTCTGCTGCAGCCCACAGTCGTGCTAAGTTGCTCATCAGCAGGGCTGTCTCCATCACTGAGCAGCCCCCATGCTCCCAAGACACAGATTAGCTCATGTTGCCTTTGAAACCAGCTGAGCCCACGTGTGGTCATCTGAATGAGAATGGCCCCCTATAGGCTCATACGTTTGAATGCTTGATCCGAAGTTAGTAGAACTGCCTTGGGGCATATATTTTCAGGTGTGTGACTTTTGTTTATGCTGCATATGTTTAACTCTGAAGCTGTGTTCCTGTACCTGTCTGAAATACCTGATGGCCCTAAGAAAGAGATGAACAGCCAATAGCGAGGCAGGAGCAAGGATAGGAGGGACTGGCAGGCAGAGAGTAGAAATAGAAGAACTCTGAGAGGAGGGAAAGAGGAGCAAGAGAGCAAGGAGAGGAGGACATCATGAACTAGCTACCCAGCCACCAAGCCAGTCACGGAGTAAGAAAGATTGAAAGGCATACAGAAATAGATTAAAAAAAAAGATAAAAGCCCAGAGGCAAAAGGTAGGCAGGATAATTTAAGAAAAGCTAGTAAGAAACAAGCCAAGCTAAGGCCAGGCATTGGTAACTAAAGCCTCTGTGTGTGGTTTGTGAACTGGATGGCGGGCCCCTTAAAAAGTCAAAAGAGTAAAATGCCACACAATAAAACTGTTTGGGAAGGACTAGGATGTATGGTCTAGGAAGAGGTGTGTCACTGGGGGGTAAGTTTTGAGGTTTTAAAAGCCTATGTCAGGCCCAGTACCACCCCCTCCTCCACATGAGCACAATGCTTGCTTCTCTTCCACTATGCTCCCCACCATGATGATAACGAACTATAACCCTCTGATACTGTTAGTATGCCCCAATTAAATGATTTCATTTGTCAGCTGCCTTTGGTCTCAGCGTCTCCTCAGAAATAGAATAGGAACTAAGACACCACCTAATTGAGAGCAACCACTGGGTCCAGATGTGTTCTGCACACTGTGCTTCCTGTGGTCACAAACTTGCCTACTCTCTAAAGCCACTGCTGCCACACACACAGTGCCCACAATGCTCTCCAGTCCCATGCTCCAGTTTCAGCACTGCAGTGGCCATGTAAAAAGCCCCATCCACGCTGCTTCTCTCAAGTCCTGGAGGAAAAGGAGCTCTCACTAATCACCGCACACACACACACTGAGCCCAGACACACTGATTATAGATGACCAATCACCGCACACACACACTAAGCCCAAACACATTGATTATAGCTGACCAATCACCGCACACACACTGAGCCCAAACACATTGATTATAGCTGACCAATCACCGCACACACACTGAGCCCAAACACATTGATTATAGCTGACCAAACACCGCACACACACTGAGCCCAAAAACACTGAGGGACCGATCACAATGCAGCTGTCAGCTACCTTGCCCCTCAGCCACAGTCACATCACCCAGTTGGAGTCAGACCAATGCCATTTACCAAACTGACAGCCAAGACTTGTGCTTTTAAAAAGTGGTAGAAGCTATCCAGTAGATGTTCCGACCTCAAGGTGGAGTCCAGAGCGGCACAGGAAGGCACCAGAGTGGAAGCCCCCATACACGACTCCAGCAGCAGCACTCAAAGGACATGGAGGAAGTGACAAGCAAATAATCTGGGGAATGACTAGAGGCAAACAGAACAAAACCAAAGACAACAAGACCTGATGACATCATCCCATGGGATAAGGAAAACAACTAAAGATGAAGATGAGACTGACGTCATCCCATGGGATGAGGGAACAACTCGAGATGGAGAAGAGACTGACGTCATCCCATGGGATGAGGACACAACTTGAGATGGAGAAGAGACTGACGTCATCCCATGGAATGAGGACACAACTCGAGATGGAGAAGAGACTTACATCATCCCATGGGATGAGGGAACAACTCAAGATGTAGAAGAGACTGACGTCATCCCATGGGATGAGGGAACAACTCGAGATGGGACTGACGTCATCCCATGGGATGAGGGAACAACTCGAGATGTAGAAGAGACTGACATCATCCCATAGGATGCGGGAACAACTCGAGATGTAGAAGAGACTGACATCATCCCATGGGATGAGGAAAACAATTGGAAATGTAGATGAAAAATTCAGCAAAGGCATTGGGATCCTGAGAAAGAACTCAACAAATTTTGAAAATGAAGAACTCAATAAGCCAAGGCAATGGTATTGAAAACCTCATAATCAGCCTGAGCCACACCAAAGAAAGAACCTATGGATGAAAGAAATACTTAAACCAGACCAATGAGAGGTGGGGAGAGGGGAGGAGGAGAAAATGAGGAGGAGAAATATATAAATGTACCATGAGGACCTCTGAGAATTTTCGACACGTTAAACAAATATTCACATTTTCATAGACCTGAAAGGGAGAAGGGGATTTTAAAATATACTAAATAAGATAAAAGACAGAAGTGTTTTAGTACAATCCTTCTATCATAATGACTCACAAATACAAGCATCACACACCTGATTTAAGGAAGTCACTCAAATACTGGCCCAACCCCAAACTATACATCTCAGTGAATTTCCTTCCATATGGTCAGGACAGCTGCTGAGAAGCAACGGGACTTTGCTTAGGGTTTTAATCATTCACTCAATTACATTTTTTTCACTTATCCAAGAAATGTTCTTAATCTTGGTAAAAATATAGACAATTGGAAACAGAGAGCTCTCGCTGCCCAAATAGAAATGACCACAAGAGATCTTTACTGTGACATATAGCCAAATAGTCAACAACAACATAAAACAGATAAAGAATTCTAAAGTCACCAGGAAAACAGCACCAAGTCACATCTGAGGCTATCCACTGGACCAACAAGGTCCACCAGAAGCCATCCAGGAATAACAGCAATGCACTCAGTACTCCTGTATAATCCAAACAGCTGCTCATGTTGCTCCCAGACATTGCACCTTCCGTTGGCATGTCTCTTGGCAGTGCTAAGAACCTCACCAAACTGCACAACCCTTATTAATCAGCATGCAATTTACTATTCATCTATTTGAGTGCATAAATGCAGAAAGATACAAAGCATGAAACAGATGGAGCTGGAGATCACTACATTAAGTGAAGCAGGCCAGTCTTATGTAAACAAGCAGCATGTTTTATCTCATATGGGGGATTTAGACAGGGAGAGACATTGAAGTAAATGTTAGGGGATTTTAAGTGTAGAGGTGAAGGGAGCAGGTGGATAAAGAAAGGGCATAGGGGTGACTATGTCCAAAGTACACTACATGCATTATAGAAACGTCACAGTGAGACTTATTCTTTTATTAATACAGGCTAATAAAACCATAACATGAAGTGAAAGGACACAGAAGTTAGTATTTGTCAAATAAGGTGCCCCAGCAATATTGTGTGCTTTTAAATCTTAAGAAATGTTAAAATTATTATCATCAGTAACTACTGAAAAGTTTGGGGGGGTTGGAGAAATTGCTCAGATATTAGTAGTACTTGCTTCTCTTGCAGAGACCTAGCACCCTATTTAGACAGCTTCCAACCAAGGACTCAATGCCCTCTTCTGGACTCTGTGGATAACTGCATGCCTGGAGTGCACAGCTAGACAAGAAAGTATGTGTATGCACACACGCACACGCACACACACACACACATAGAATTGAAAAAAATAATTTTGATGATCTACAGAAGTCTGTGAAGTCATCTGCTATTCATACGATTTTGAGTTAATTTTCTCTGGACATAAATTAGGAAATAATAGGTCCTTGCTTCTTGTCCTTCAAAGCTTAAGATTGTTGCTGTCCCATGGGCAGGAACATCTTCGGCTTGTTTCACCCAAGGCCAAATTGACAATAACCAAAGCCTAACATCATACCAAACTGCCTAAGCACGTCTCAGAACTGCTTCTAAACCACCCTCCGTAGAACCAGAGTCCCATCCACATTACCTGAAGAGGAGACATATCTCACACTGTTGCATCTAAGTCACCGTGAGATTAACCACAACCAATACATTCATTATTTTAAACAGTGTTGAATTATATATGGCAAAAAAAATCAACTGTCCAAACTTTTAAGAATTTATTATACATTAACTTTGGTTGGTGCTAGAGTTGTTCATCCAAGAACAAAGTCTTTTAAGTGCCTACTTAGATACAAAATTCTGTGATTAGAGACTTAAAAATCTCCTTTCCATGTAGAACAGGGGATTGCAGCCCCCACCAGATGTTGAACTACCATGGTGTTAGGGTTCTCTGAACAAAATTAAGAGCTGAAAAGCCTGGATGTAAAAATACAAGAAGATGAAGGTGAGGCCAGAACTATGTTGGCCACACAAGAACAGGCTAGAATGGTACACAAGACATGGTGGGTGTTCAGCTTGCTGCTCATAGTTGTCTAGATATTGAGTGTAATATCAGTACTATGGTCCTGTAGCGCCTGTACTACCTGTCCTATGGTACTACACCTGAATCGCTATGGCACAGTTCGCAAGTTGGGCAAGAGGCAGGAGACTGAAACACATACACACACACATGCACAGAGAGACGTGGGTCATCCTTGAATCAAGAATGCCAACTTTATTGTGTTCCAGGGCAGCTTATATAGGGTCTTTTTGACTAATGGCCATGCCCTAGCTCTCAGCTGCAAGCCCACCAGAAACCACTCCCCTGCCATCAGGAATTCCTGAGGGTCTCGTGCTCAGAACAGCTGCAAACACAAGAAAACAAGTTGTTTTGCTCAGAGCAGCTGCAAACATTGAAAAATAAGTTGTTTACAAGAAATTCAGGGCCTGGGGGTCCACAGCCCCCGACAACTGGGGATTCATTCATTGGTCAGAACTTTGTGTGCATGTCCTGACAAGAGCTGACTGAGGAGAGTACAGTCAAGATCATGGCTTGGATAGATGGTTCTTCTTTACTAGTTTGAGTCCTAGAAGCAGGAAACTCTTGGAATCATCAAACCCAACCTCTATGCAAAAGGAGATGCCCACAGGAACTCCCTAAGTTCCCAAGAACCACCATTCCAAGGAACCCCGTTAGGGTGCACACCAAGGCTTGGCTGCATCCCACGCAGCTCTCGGCCTCTCGTCTCCATGTATTCGCACAAACAGACTGCACAACAGCACGCCATAGCCTGGCAGGGCTGGGTTTAAATGGAACTCCTCTTATTTTCTAAGAATTTTAGCTGAAGCCAAAGATTAATGAGTGCGCACCTTCAGTCTAACACGTAGCACTGAATACATCTGGGCTGAGTGTGTTATAAAAAAACAATCCCAGAATTAACCATGCCATATAGTTCCAAGGCCCGTCGCTCATCTCCAGAGATGACCCAGAGGAGATCTCACAATCCTTGTGTGCATTCAGTGTGGAGATATATAGCCTCTGCTCCATTTAACCCACCAGAGAGGCCAAGGAATCACTCTGAGAGGCCAGGGTACCTGCAGGAGGTCTTGGGACGACTTCCCCGGCTGCAGTTCTGCCACTTGGGCCGCAGAAATGACTAAGCTCGTCTTATGTGGCTCTGTCTCTCAGAAGTCATCGTCCCAAAGGTGGCTATTTCAGGTCCCGGGAAGCAGGAGGCTGCGGGTCTTTGGGATTTCTCAGAACAGGGGACCCACGTGACACATGAGTCTGTTTCCTCCTGGCTCTGACTACGTGCCCTATGGTACAATGTGTACACACCTCAGATACACAGCTCTGCATGCTCTCACTGACCTGGCCGAGACGCCCTTCTGGAAAGAGCACCGTGGGAGGAGGAAGACAGAAAACCTATATGTTGGGGGACTAGTCTGTGGTTCTCACCTGGTACCCTGTTCTTTATGCAGAAAACCCTAAGTGTTCCTTCTGCATCATGGCCCCATAACCTCCCACCCTTCCTGGGTGTTCCACTCGGCCTCATATAGTCTGCCAGTGTCCCTCGACAAGGGAACTGTCCCCAAATCGCAATAATTTCACCCTAACGGGAACCAGGGAAGTAAAAGCAAAGCATGGGGGTGCATGCCTGTGATCCCAGCCCTCGGGCCAGAGGACAGCAGGTTAGAGCCCAGCCTGGGCTACACAAGACACTGAGGAAAAGCCTAGCAAAGATAATGGGGGGGAAATCACTCTTTGTAAATTTCCTACAAGCCAGTATTTTTTTCTCATCTTATCAGAGCAATCCAAATTGCTGAATCTTTCAGCATGAAATAAACAGAGGCCTAGCAACATCAGCCAAGCCAGGTCTCTTCCCCAATATACTCAATATTTTTCTTTATTCCAAAAGCTCAGTGACTTATTAGAATATGGAAAAAAATACAAAAGACTTAAAGTTCAAAGATCTAGGTATCATTTTCTAAAAACTGCAATTAAGTCACAATAATTAAACTCTTACTTTTCTGGGTTTTTTTTAATTCTCACCAATTTATGTACTTTTTTCCAGAACAACTTAATTGGCTCCAAAAATAGTTCATTAGAGAAAAACAGCAAAGGAAAGTCAATAAATTTTTGCATATAAAAAGGCCCCGAATCTTATAAACACATTATAAGTATTTTCTGATTACATGTCTAAAAGATTTTGAGTGACTTCTGTTTCGAAGGCCCTGGATTATGGATATATTGTGTCCTGTGAGGAAGACGTCTCTCTGTCTAACCAGCCTTTCTTCACAGCTACATTCACTGTTCAGTTCTTTGGGTCCCAGCAGGAGGACAGCTATCCCGTGCCAGTGTAGTGTGGGCAGAGCTGCGCTGCTTCCGTGACAGCCTTGGCATCTCTCCTCCCCAGGACGACAGGACACCAGAAGGACCAGACCCTCAACTCTACTGGATCTGTAGGAAACCTCAACCAAGCATGGATGCCAGAGGGTCAGATGACAGAGCCTGGGGGGAGGGCTCCCTGCAGTCACACTGCCCCACCAAGGCAGCCAACTAGCGTCCATGTCCCCACACACACAAAGAAGGAAGCCAGTGCCTCCAGAGACTTCCCAGCACAGTGTCTGGGCGATTAGTGTTCATTGCTAAGTTGACAGAACCCAGAAGTCCCCAGGAAAAGAGTCTCAGTGGGGAACTGTCAAGATCAGGCTGGCCTGTGAGCATGTTTGAGATCAGGCTGGCCTGTAAGGGATGCTTTTCTTAATCAGGTTGACTGATGAAGACCCAGTCCACAGTGGGCAACACCATTCCCTGGATTTGGGTCTTGGACTGTATGAAAGTAAAGAAATAAAGCTCAGCAGAGACATGCATGCATTCATCTCTCTCTGCTCTTGACAGGGTGTGTGATGTGCCCAGCTACTTCCAGGTCTGCCCTCTCGACTTTTCTATGAAGAGGAACTGTAGTCAGGAACTGGGAGCTGAATTAACGCTTCTCCCTAAGTTGCTCTTTGCCGGGGTCTTTGTTGCGGTAACAGATACAAAACTAGAAATGTCACAGCAGTTGCCTTGGTGTCCAACTTCCATCCCAAGACTGTATGGCAACTCCATGACTGGCGGCTTCTAGTCCCCTCCCTTCCTGATGAGCCTCTCCACAGTTCTTCCAGTTAACTCGGGAAACATGCATTCAGTCTTTAAGTCGGCACACACTCTACAGGACCCTCAGACTGGAGCGCCCATTCTACGGACAAGATCCAGGAGACTTTTGAAGCTTAGCTTCGATTTCCAAGTCCTCTGTGACTCTGTTCTTCCCACTAATATTGTTCCCACAGCCCCCCTAACTCTTCCTGAAGTTAGCAGATGATTATCCTCTGTGGTATTCTTGCTTAAAACAATGTATTCTCAGTATCTGCTGTGGGTTCAATCAACCAACGTAGTAAGAAGCACAGCAGAAGCGTTAATGCCTGCTTGGTGTTCTGCAAGCCCTGTGGACCTGCTCTTCAAATTTTAACAACTCAGAACTCACAGATGGGAGAATTCAGCCTGCAGTGGGTCCAGGGAGTAGGACTGGACACAGGGATTTAGGCTCAGGGAGTGCAAGGGCAGAGGCACATTCACACCAACTCCTTTCCCCCTCAGAACTTTGGCAGCCAACAGATGACGTCGTCTCAGTCAACAGGACAACATGTACAGCTACAATTAGAGCAATGGAGAAAAGCAGTCCAGTGCCACATGCAGCTGTAAAGACTGGGACCCACAATGGCGGGCCTGGTAAGATACCCTCAGTGGTGTAATAGTGGCATTTTTATCTTAGGGCAGGGGAGATCAGCAACTATCTAATTGACCCAAAGGCTCACTTGTTAGGAGGGAATTTATGCCTGGCACTGTAGTAAATCTAGCCAGCTCCCTGTGGTGAGGAATGTTCTGGACCTAAAGAGAACTTACCTCTGCCATTTTCAATTGTATCTAAATTCTAAATGGTATTCTAAATACTTATCCTTATACCAAGACGTAAGTATAGATCTTACTTCTCTCATCAAAGAGCTGCTTCTTGCAGTGCCTAGAGACCATTACAGAAATTCACACAGGGTCAAACACAGAGAATAAATGACTATGGCATGCCTGGCCCCAATTGATACGTGTACACCTATAGCTCAGGGGAAATTGCAGAATATGGGGTACTGTAGAATAATGTTTTAAGATGTGTTGTATTCATGTGTGCTGTGGGACATTTGTTAAATGATGCAAAAATGTGTTGCATTCTTTTGATGCATGTGTTTAACTCTGTGAGGCTTTGTCTTCCTAAAACACATGATTGGTCTAATCAAGAGCTGAATGGCCAATGGGTAGGCAGGAGAGGGATAGGCGGGAATATCAGGTAGAGAGAATAAACAGATGAGAAGAGGGAGAAGGAGAAGGAAAGGAGGATACCAGAGGCTAGCCACCCAGCCACACAACCAGCAATGGAGTAAAAAGGAAAGCAAGAGATGCCAAAGTAAGAGAAGTAAAAACCCAGAGGCAAAAGATAGGTGGAATAACTTAAGCTAGCAAAACTGTCAAGAAACAAGCCAAGCTAAGGCTGGACATCCATAAGTAAGAATAAGCCTCTGTGTATTTAATTGGGAGCTGGGTGTTGGGCCCCCAAAGAGCAAATAGAAAAAAAAATACTACATCCTGGTGCCCAACGTGGAGCTGTAATATCCACCCTGGTAGGGTCTGAGAAAGCTGAAAAAAAAGATACAGCCCCTTTAAGAAACTGCCATTCTGGTAAGCTAGTGCTGGTGAGCTAAGTAGAAACAGCCTACTGGGTAGGAACAACACCTGTGGCAGCACAGGCACTGGATTCCTAAACCTAGGAAAGTTAAATGCAGTTCCCAGTCAAATGCAACTCCAGAAAGGGCCTAGAGCTTTAGACTTGGCTTTCACAACCCCAGAAGCGGGAGGAGCCGGCTGCCAAAGCCACAACAGAGGTCCTGGCAGCACAGCATAGCAGTTTTTTGCTCATGCAGACAAAAAAGACGAGAGCTATGCAGTAAAGATAGATCCAGACAGAAACAACCTCTAAACTGGTTCCATCGTGTTTTACAATGTGCCTAGGCTTCAGAAAGAAGAAAAATGGGTATAGACAGCCATAGAAAAAAATAGGTTAAAAATAACAAAACCTTTAAAGAGAGAGTAGAATAATATAAAAGAAAAAGCCACATAAGATGGGAAATACACAGGGAGTCTGGATCCTGGATGTTATTGTGTTGTGTTTGAAGTTTTGATTGCTGATAAGCAAATGACAGCTGCTGAGAGACATGGGACTGAAAGAGGGGCAGCTGAAGTAAACCAACTCCCTGGGGGCAGAAAGATGGTCAGAGGACCAGGATGTCTGCTGCTAGACAGCATCTTCTGGGCATGATCAGAAGGCTGCACCCACAAAATTCCAACAGCATGGTTGCCTAAGCAAGACCTGCAAAGACCACACCAGTTGTCATGCCAACAGGATGAAGGGAATTTCAAAAGGTCTCATACTTAAATAAAGAGCTACAGGAAATCAATGACTGCTAGGACAAGAAGAATCCATGTACTCTAGGGATGATATTCTGAACAGGTTTTTCCAATCCCAAGTAGTCAACCTAAACACATACATATGAACAACAATATTAAATATAATAATTAGAGAAGTCATGAAGTTGGGAGGGAATGGGAAGACGTGGACAGAGTTGGGAGGAGAAGAAATGGGGTAAAAATGATGCAAATACAGTACTCACATATAAAAGTCTCAAAAATAATATTTCTAAAGAAAAGAGGAGGAGGAAGGAGAAAGCATCATAAATGTCAAGGAAAGGCAAATCAGAAAGGCACCTGTCTGACTTGGGAACATGTCTGCTTCTGTTTGCCAAGTATAACCAGAGACATTTAGATGAAAAGCCATTGACTTGAGCAAAGGCCACCAGTATATACTAAAAATAGAATGGCCAAAGATACTAAGGAATACCAGGTGTGGTGGTGGCACACACCTTTAATTCCACCATTCAGGAGGCAGAGGTCAGTGGATCTCTGAGTTTGAGGTCAACCTTGTTTACAAAGTGAGTTGGGGACAGCCAGGGCTACACAGAGAAATCCTGTCTTGAAAAAAATAAACAAATTACTGGGGAATAAGATAACCAAATAATGGCAACATCTACCCATATAGCCTCCCAGTATGTCAAGCATCGCTCTTCAGTAGTGAAAACTCACCGCAGCCACTGTGGGGTTTGAATAGGAAGGCTCCTTCTCATAGACACATATGTTTAAATGCTTGCCGTATAGGAAGTGGCACTTTTAGATGTGGCTTTGTTGGAGCAAGTCTGGCCTGGCTGGAAGAACCTTGTCACTGTTGGGATGGGCTTTGAGGACTTACATGCTCAAACTCTGCCTAGAGGGGCAGTCTCTTCCTGCTACCAGCAGATCAAGATGTAGAACTCTCAGCTCCTTCTCCAGCACCATGTCTGCCTGTAGGCTGCCATTTTGCCCACCATGATGATAACAGACTAAGCCTCTGAACTATAAGCCCCAGTTAAATGTTTTCCTTTATAGGAGTTGCTGTGGTCATGGTGTCTCTTCACAGCAACAGAAACCCTAACTAAGACAGCCACCTAGATGTGGTGACCCCAAAATAGCAGCACCTGGCACTGTGCAACCCATGGTGACGGAAAAATATATTGTCAGAGTGTTCCTGCCAAGACGCTTGCATTTGAATCCAATCAGACTTTTAGAAATAGCTTCCAGTTTGCAGGCAATATATGGAGAAGAAGAAAGTGAAAGAACACAAAGGGGAAATGATCAGAAAAGCTATCTACAGAGGATAACTGCCTTCTCTTAACAAAGCATCCGTAGAAAGAGAGATGCAGCAGTTACTTTCCTATGATTATGATAAAACCCCATAACCAGAAGCAGCTGAAGGAAGAAAAGGGTTTGTTCTGGCTGAAATTCCCACAGGAGGAGCCGGTGACAGTGGGAAGGCATGGCATGGCATGGCTGCTGGAGCAGGATACTCACAGGTCACACCATCCACATACAGGACACAGAGAGACACAGCTCCAAACCCTCAAATCCTCCCCCCATTGACGACTTCCTCTAGCGAGCCTCCACCTCCTAGGAGCTCCATAACCTCCCCAGACAGCAGCACCAACTGGGCACCAAATGCTCAAATATATGAGCCTGTGGGGGACAATTCTCAGTCAAACCACTACACGAGGCAGCTAGCCATTCTATACCAACTGAAGCTAAGAACGGAACACAACCAATGTCGCCAATTGGGTCCTGGTTCTAATAAAACACTATTAAAAATGATTTGGAGTGACAGGAAGTCAGAATGGCATAGAGGCTATGAGACTGACATCTCCTGCTCTGAATGTATGGCCAAGCTTAAGCTATAACATCAAGGCCCCTCCTCTCTTTTCCATGTAGCCACAATCCTAGACAAACCAGAGAATACAATAAATAGCGTTAGATACGTGATTTTCAGAAACCATCATATATTATTTTTTCAGTAAAGAAATGAGTTCTGAGTAAGCAGCCCAGCCAAGAGCATGGCCTTGTTATTGTGAGGCTTTATTCATAGTCCACACCATTTCCAGTAGAGGAATTTGCTTCTGCTTCACTTCTACCTCCGCCCCATGGCCTGCGACATGAGGACAGAATGAGAGTCAATGGTGTCCACAAACCTTTCCCGATGCTAATTCCATGTGTCCATTTTTCAGTAACTACAACAGTGGTTATGCATAATTTTTAAATCAAGCAGCACAGTTAAGAACGAGTGAAATGATCATTTTCCTTCTACGAGTTGCGCGAAGCCAAACAGACTTCCGGTAGAGAGCCCATTCCCCGTGCGCTAGTCTTGAATGTGCAGACCTGCTCTGCGTTCCCAAGGGCTGGAGGAAATGAGTTAACAGTTTTTCTATAAACTGGAGACAAATAAAAGAATGTCCTTGGTCACTTTAAAGCGATCCCGGAATGGAAACAGCCACATTTACGCCTGTGAGAGAAAACCCATCATCTGGCAAATTCCCACAGTTGATCAGAAGGGGGTAGAAGCTTAACTGGCCACTTAGGGCTGAGACCCCAAAAGTGGCACTTTCATTCTTCCCAGAAGCTGCAAATGTCCTTGGTTCTGCCTCAGCTAGAGGGCAGGAATCCCAGAAGGGAACTCCGCTTTATTCTCCCTGCACACCCGAAGGAGCGCCCCTTCCTGAGCTACAAGTGAGGATGTATCTGAGACTCCAGTCCCTTCTGGCTTTGGAACTGGATCTCTGGGTTTCACTGTCATTGTTTTGTTAGAAATGGGTGACTATTCCCTAATTTCAGCCCATCTCCTAAGTGATCTTGGAGGGGGGGTAAGAACAGGAAGTCAGACAAGGATTAGTAGCCTCGAGGACACTGAGGGTGGGTGCCCACCTCCTGTCTCCGTAGTAACAACACCAGAGAGGTAAAAGTCCTGCTTTGCCTCGAAAAGGGTTTATTACGGCTAATAGGTTACAGTCTGCCACTGAGGAAGGCTAAGGCAGGAACCTTGAGGAAGGGGCTGAAGCAGAGCCCATGAGGGAATCATTCTTCATTGGCTTGCTCGCTCTGCCTTGTTCTTGGCTTATACAATGTATAAGTATATACTTATACAAAGTATACCTGGCTTATACAATGCAGGCCCACTTGCCTAGAGATGGCATTGTCCACGCTGGGCTGGACCCTCCTGCATCAGTTAATGCCTCACAGACATGACTGTGGAAGCACTCCAGTTCAGCTGCCCTCTTCCCAGTTGTGCCAAGTTGTCAATCACGTTCCCACAGCTCCTTAGGCCTCCTGGTCAAAGCAGGGAAAACCTCTGGCCCTGGGTAGAGACACAACATTCTGATCTGCTCCAAAGCGAAGAGTAAATCCAACTGGGTTTGCCAGTCACCACACCAGGAGTCTACCCGCCCCAGGAAAGCTGCTTTACCTAGAAACATGCTAACATGGGAGGAGTAATTATCCCCTAATGAGCTAAGGTACCTGTCCTTCCCAGAAGCCCCGCCCTTGGAGAAGGCACTTGAGGAACTTCCATCTGGTGGCATGGGAGTCTTCTTGTCCGGGTTGTTCAGAAACCTGTAACCTCTCCTTCTGTTTATTTTTTTCTTTCAGACACTGGCCTAAGCCTGGGCACATGTACCTCATCCTCAACTCAGTCTTTCTCTCTGAAGCCACATCCCTCCATCCTCCCACCATGTGGCTGCTTGTCCATTGTCTTTGTACTTTGGTCTTGTACATTGTCTTGTCCTTTGGTCTCTGTTGCTGTGACCAGGTATTGACTACAATTTAGGGAGAAAAGGCTTTATTTCATCTTACATGTTACATAGAGTCCATCACTAAAGAAAACCAAAGCAAGAACTCAGGCCAGGAGCTTGAAACAGAAACCACAGGAGAATGCCAATTGCTAGCTTGCTCCCAGACTCACCTTCAACTACCCTATTTATACAGCCAGGTTCACCTGCCTGAGGATGGTATGACCCACAATGGGAGTGGGAGGCGGCCTAAACAATTAGCAATCAAGCAAATCTCTCACAGAAGTGCCATGGGTCATTCTGACCTGGGCAGTTCTTCCCTCGAGGCCCCCATCTGATCAGGTGACTGTGTTTTGATCAGGTTAACAGCTGGGCTACTATGACATCCACAATGTAGCTGCTTACAAGGAGTGTGGCTTTCTCTCCTTGTCTTGCTGCTCCCAGTAGCTGCTTACTGACCACTGTTGCTGCTCTCGAACTCTGAGAAAATGGAGCCCATCCTGGAACTCACGCGGTAGCCTAGGCTGGACTTGAACTCAGAGCTCCACCTGTCTTTGCCTCCTGGGTGCTGAGATTAAAGGCCTGCGCCACCACCTCCTGGTTCTAATTCTTATCAATGAAATTAAGAAAACAAAATGGGGAAATTAAGTTTTCCAGGTAACACAGGCAAATGA
>LOJH01006155.1:8381-32938 GCA_001685095.1 Ellobius talpinus | reverse complement strand
ACCAATTTCTTGAGTTCTTTTTATGTTTTGGAGATCAGACCTCTGTCTGATGTGGGGTTAGTGAAGGCCTTTTCCCATTCTGTAGGCATTTGTTACTATTATCCTTATTCAAAGATGAGAAGACACACTTGTAAAGATGGTACGACACCTAAACTCACATAGTAAACCAGGGAGAGGAGCTTGGATTTGAACTCGGGTGTTGGCTCTGTAGCCCATAATTGGACTCTGGGCCTCTGATCCCTCCCTGCCAACTATGTAAGATAGGCATTGCTATTATTTCGTTATTATTACTGTTGTTGCCACTTTATGGATGCAGAGATGCGGTGCATTCAGAAAGGTTCCACAGTCTCAGCTGTTCAGCTGATTAGTAACAGCACAGTGCACTCAAGACCTGCAGACTGATAGCTGGGACCTTTTAGAATAGGCCCACAGCTGGCTAGACTTTCTTCCCTACGATTGGCCTTTTAGTTATTTACCTACAATGAATTATTTGCAAACCTTTACTTTGATTCATTCGTATTATTTTGTGGGAAGTACTCTGGTCTTTTTTTATTTGTGGAAGAATGCAGAACCCCTGGTCCCAGGGCATTTTGCTATAATGTGCTAAGACCCACACTTCATTTCCTTTGGGGTCCTATAGAGGTGTAGCATGGCCCATAAAAAACACCATTGCTGCTCATATCTCATGATTTTGCAAATTAATGATCTAAGTAAAATGGACCATTGCCTTTAAGAGTGTGCAATAAAAAATGATAATAAATGCCAGACTGGGGATCATAATGGAAAAACAACTGTTTGGGGTGCTTTGCTATGGTATAGTTCCTTAGCCTGAGTGCATTAAGTGGAGCTGGCTGAGTCTTTATTTTTTTAATCTTTTTTTGAGGGAGGGGGTACATGTTCAATGCCTCAAGTCTTCACACATGGCTGGGTACAGAATAAGAACTGCCTGTGAAGTCAGAAGAGGCTTAAATCCAAGGCTTGCCAATGGGCATTTCAATTAGACAGTGACCTGGAAATTCCTGGAGTGATTTTTGAATTCCTTTCTGTCTCCTTAAGGGTTCTGGCCATGCCTTCTTCTCTACTGTGGTGCTTTGGTGAAGAAGTTGGAAATGCTTGGAATTTTGCCAAGGAAGGTTCAGGAAAACAAAAGTTAACTGCTGAAACTTTGAAAAAAAAATTGCTTCACAAAGGAAAGGAAGAACCAAAGATCTTGGGAGAAAAATGAAGCCACAGTTTCAACTAAAACTATTACCAGGTTTGGGTAGAACTTTGGGCCAAAGCGTCAACCAGACACATGTTCTTGCAGTTCGCTTTCCATAATAAATGTTGTACTTGCGAAAATATTTTAAAGACATCTTGACTCTTTATTAGCCTTCCAATTCTAGAAGATTTTCCAGGTCAGGAAAGGGCCCCGTGCACGATCTTACCCACTGGCCTCTTTCATACTGCTGGGGCCCATGGAGAACATTAAACCTGCAGATTCAATTATTGCATAATAAAGTATTGATTTCCTAAGAAACCTTGTTAACATTTTCTTCTTCATAATTGACACTGGCAAGAAATACATACAAGAGACGCTATAGGAGATGAGCCATTGATTGCCACTTGTTGAGACACTAGTGCTTTAGTTAAAGAATAAACAACATTAGAACATAGTTTCAATCTTCAAAAACTGCAAATGAGATCCAGGTTGCATATAAGGGTCCTCATAAGATCATAGGTCAGGGATTTTCTTTATGTTATCTATTTATTTTTGTTTATTTTTGATATTTTCGTTACATCATTTCTCCCTTCCTTCTTCTCTCTCCAAATCCTCCAATATACCCCTCCTCATTGTCCTTCAAATTCATGGCCTCTTTTATTTTATCGGTTGTCCTTATATGCATACTTGTTTTGTATATAGTTTTGATCTATAACATAAGCCACTCTGAAGACGTCATTTGGAGGTGAATTGGATTATCATTTTACAGCTGATAAGGATTTTAGTTGTGCTTGGCAGTGAGAATCACTTACTGAGTCATCTCCCGTGAGCACAGCTCAGAGGTGAAAGCCCAGAACCAGGAACAATGCACAACCACAAACCGGAAGAGGCTCTGTAGGCAGACATTTCTGTCCCACCCGCAGCTCCCCCAATAACCACACAGGGGTTTATTATTAATTATAAATGCTTGGCCCATACCTTAGACTTGTTTTTAACTAGCTCTTTTAACTTAAATTAGCCCATTTCTATGAATCTATGTGCTGTCCCGAGGCTCATTTTCCTCATCTATGAACATCCCATGTTGCTTCTTCTGCATCTGGCTCGAGACTCAGCCCTTCTTCCCAGCATTCTTCTGCCCTGGAACCTGCCTAGCTATTGGCCAATCAGATTTTTATTAACAATGAGAAGACACTTTCACAGTGTACAGAAGGATTATTCCACAGCAAGGCTCTACATTGGAAGAAAGATTCAAGTACAACTCAGGAGAATGAGTGCTATATGGGTAACTGAGGTTCTGATGACTAACTATCTTCAGGGGAGGGATAAGATTTATAAGTACTATATTATGATGCATCTCAGGTCCTGTTGGCTCCCATTGAAGTTAATGAAGCACCTTCATGTCCTTCGTGTATCGTGCTGACATTGTCTCCTGGATGTATAGTTAGTATCAGGAGACCCTCAAGCGCCAGGATCCCTTGATCTTGAGACATAGTGTGCAAACTTCGGCAGAGTCCCAGCCAACCAAGTCCAACACCCAATCACATCAGTCATTTTGCTGCATAAGAAAAGTGCAGCTACTTGGCATTGGCTTTGAAATCAGGGAGTGAATAGGCTTCCATTCAAGCATCTAGAAGGAATTTTCTGGGGTTTCCTACACCCCCTGCTCTGGGAATGGAGGTGTGGGTAGAACTGGAAAGAGCACAGCTCTTGGCCTCAGCCTGGGGACTGTGAGAGCACATCAGCTCCGTGTGCACAGATGTAATGATACATGTGGACTTCTGTGTGTGTTGCTTCTGTCTCTAGAAGGACCTGCTCTCAATGCTTCAGTCAACTGACTTGGATCACCCCTCATGGTTAGCTTTAGATTCTCCTCTCTGGGAAGCTTTGGCTGAACTGAGAGCTCACCAGACTCTGCTTAAATGATTATTCAAACAGGGTTGGCTCAGTTATGAGAATCTGCACTCCCATAAGCAGGAATTGTTAGTGGCCTTCGGCTCCCAGGGCCTCACACCTATCTTTTAATGGAATAGAATGCACATTTGGCAGAAGTCATGCCTACCCTTTCTCACGCCTGCAAAATACTGTTTTCCTGATTATTATAACCACTGGGCTATATGCTCTATTTCTAATGTTTATGGGTTCATGGTGTTTCATAGAAAAAATGCATGTGTTTGGATCCTGGCCATAGAACTTGGGACATGAGCATTTTATTGAAATAGCAGCAAAAATTGCAATGGAACTCAAGTAGCATGAAAAGTGTTTAACAGAGTTAAACAAACCATATGCATTCGATACTTGTTGGTCTCTATCTCTGTACCTCATAGATTGAAGGAAAAAAGTATCTAAATTGCATATCTTGCACATAATAAATTTTTACAAATGTACAAAATCAAATTAAGAAGGCAATCAAAACGGAAGTTCAGACAGAGCCATTACAGGACTTTAGGGCTGATCAAAAACTTCCTGCATGGCAGTAGCAAGTTAAGGAAGCTACCTACCACTTAGAGAGCAGTTCTTTTGTGCCAACGGCTAGGCAGACCACAACACATCTCATTTAATTTTCATAGCCACCACATTCAGTATTATTATGATTACTACCATTCTGTAGAGAAAAACAAAAACAGAAGCTGAGGAAAGCTAAAGTATTTTTTTTCAAAGTTTACTTAGGTAGCATATTGGCCATTTAAGGGTTCAAGAATGCAGAACAGCAAACGATACAAAAACTGGTTCATAGAGGGATCAGTCATTCTTGTCAGCGCAGGTCTGCAGGTGGACTACAACACAGCTGACCTAGGCTGCTCTCCAGACTCTGGAACTTTAGCACCAGCTGCAAACTTGTCGCATCCTTCCTGGACCAGTAGGAACCTGGAACGTGGCATCTTTCCCATGAATGCTTTCGGAGCTCAAAGGACCACCATTAATTAGCACATGTTCCTCTCACTATGTACTTGGGAGCGTCAGTGGGCGAGCCCAGCTGTGTAAGCACATTTCATTATCTTTCATGCCGTCTGTGCTAATATTTGATTGGTCCAAACAAGCCATCTGGCTAGTCCTGAGGGTTCAGGAAGTTCAAGCTACCCAGCATGCAATCATAACAAGAATGTGGCTGTGTCATCATTGTTAAGAGAATGAGGTTTGGAGATCAATAATTCAATTCCACAGGTAACAAATGGAGAGCTACTATCTAATCTGTGTTTGTTCTGACTTCGGTGCACATGGTCTTACTCTAGACTAAATCACAGATAGTCTCTAGTAAGAGAGAAAGTCTCTTCAGAGAAAATGGAATCTTAGGAGTAATGAGGAGACAGCCCAGAGCAGGGAGAAAAACCCTTGGGGTGGCCACTGAGCCAGGAGAGAGAAGTGCAGGGTTCATGAACAATCAGGGTTTTTATCAGTGGCCTAGTGTAAATCTGAGCTCCCTCAGGGACATAATGACATGACAAACCTTTGTCCTGGATTTCAGATGACACCAGAATTCAGGGTCTGGGCTACTTTACATGATTCATCCATGCAGACTGGGAAAAGGTCCCTCATACATGTTAGTGTCACAAGCAAGAAGGAGATGGCAGAACCACAGGATTTAAATAGGCAGAATGGAATAAAAGGGTCATTTGCAAACACTATGCCAGAAAAAGCTGACCTCATGAAGATATAGCCAGGTACCCGTGATTAACAATAATGGGAGGCGTCATTACCACTAGGCATGTGGAGCCATAGGTAGGGGACAGTATTAACCCACATATGGTGAGAGCCACTGTTGTGGAAGGGCTCTCCATCAGGGCCATAACCACTTCCTGGATATAGTGAGTACGGGAGGGAGAGAA
The DNA here is from genome assembly GCA_001685095.1 of Ellobius talpinus. Classification (NCBI taxonomy): domain Eukaryota; kingdom Metazoa; phylum Chordata; class Mammalia; order Rodentia; family Cricetidae; genus Ellobius; species Ellobius talpinus. The sequence continues at coordinate 27,913 of LOJH01006155.1, read as the reverse complement.
CACGCCATGTAGGATTGAGGGGAAAGGGAAGTGAGGAGAAAAAGGAATGGCCTGACCTCATTTTTCCTTACCTTTCTAATCTACCAGTGAGTCTAGTTAGTCAAACCCAACTGCAGGCTTCAAGTGCATTGTGTAGAGGCAATCAACTGGTTACCACACAGAGCTGGGGATGGGGCAATGACAACTGATCTGATCTGGGGTGGGGGGAATGCAGAATGATAATCTCTGACCTGTAAAGTTAGCAAGTCATCTCCCCTGGGTAGACCCACTTCCAAGGATGAGTTGCTGAGCAATAAGACCCCTCCAGGGAACAACTCCCTCCCTTGCCTCACAAAGGAGCCAATCACTGGAGAATGTAAACCAGGCTGGATTTCAGTCTCTACTCACCTCCTGAGAGAAATCTGCCCCAGCTACCAAGACACCCCTCCAGGAGATGATGGCTTTATGTTTCTGCTCATGGACACAGTCAGCCTTCCCCTCCAGAGAGTGATGCGCACCTGCTCCTGGTCTCAGGCCCTAGGACAGGAGCATCCTGGCCAGTTCTGATTGTTCCTCACTGCTTCTGAAAACTCTGCTCTCAGCTGACCCACTTGGTATGTAGAACTGTCTGGTTAGATAATATTATTTGTCAAAAAGGAAAACCAAACCTAACTCCAAACTTCATAATTGGTTATATGCAAGTGTGATTCTTTTCTTGAGCATTATATAATTTTTATAAAACTTTTCTGTCTAATATAAATGAATATCTGCTGTGAACCAAGTACTTAGGTGACTGTGATCAAGCCAGGCCATTGTCCTTGGGGTCCTTAAGACTATAAGAAAACATCCAGAATCCCAAGTCTTTGAGTGAGACGTGCCTAAGAGCTCTAGCAAGTTAGGCCTCACTTNTCTGAAACTATCTTGTTCAAGACCTCTGGGCTGGCCAGGGGTCAACAGTAGAAGAGGAAGCTGGAGCTGTTCTTTCTCTCTCGCCACAGTATCTTGGTTAACTGAAGGGCCCATTTCTTGAATGTGCTGAGCAATTCCCAGTTTCTAGATGGGAGTCACTTGGGGCTTACCTGCCTCATTCACGATGAGCCACCATCATCAGACTCTTCTTGTTGGAGGCTACGCTGATCTACAATACTTCACGGTTTAATGGAAACATGTGAGTTTCTAAACTCGGTAGTGACTGCATTTCAAAGGTAGTCCTAAGGCCTGCAGAGAAAGGTGTCTAGTAGAGACGAAGTCCATACACCTAACTCTTTGGGCTGCAGGAGAAACGGACTTGGCTTACCTGGTAGACCAGCTGTCTCTGGGCTGCAAGTTTTGGCTTGCTTCTCTTCTTGGCTGAGGGAAAGCAATTGACAACTTCTGGTCATTACAAAAGGAGGTCTTGGCCTACGTGATATAGCCCTTACTGGGACATGGCCAATCGGGCTGGCTCTCCCACCCTACAGCCAAACTTTTGCGCCTCAATGTACTTCACACAAGAACAGAATTCTATTCCACGACCGTGTGGTTAGGCTTAGTTACATAGCAGTCTAATTAATGCCACTTCATGTAAAGTGAAAACAGAGCCCCTGCCGCTGCCAGCGTCCTCTGGCTCAGCCAGGCCTCTGTGCTGACTTCATTTATGAGCAGAACTTTCTTTTTCATCATGTTGATTGCAGAAAGGAAATCAGTCCAAGAAGGAGAAACAGACATCAAACTTCAGCTGACAGCACACCAAACATGAGATTTAGACTGTAGGTATTGATTTCCACCTAGCATCCTGCCAATGGCTCCATAAAATTAAAGCCCTTCTGACATCTTAGTCAATGGTCAGTGTGAATGCCTCACTGATTCCCATCCAAGAGCTGTGATGGAGCACAGGTAGGTCTACACGGGGGCCACATTTCCCGTTTCTTAATTCATTTTCCGGCCTCGTGTCTGGTTAACTTCTGAATTACTGAGAAAAGCTTCAGGAAGAAAGATGGACTTCTGGATGACCGGTCACTTAGTTATCAGTATGGTTCCTGGGGAAGGCTTGGCTAATTCGGCTGGCATTGTTCTGCATTCTGTCCTCTGTATTTGTGTGTGAGATCTCTAAGTCTACGAGACCTGTATGGAACATGGTCTGTTGGGCCACGTGGAAGGCAATGCTATCTGTGAAAGGCTAGAGAATCTCGGCTAAGCCATCCAGGGCTCAGAAGACAGAGGCTTCCCCGAGTCATGGTAGATGATAAGAGAGAGGTATGAGAGTAAACTAAGTTCTAACCAGTATATAAGGCTTGGGTGCTGGAGAGATTGGGGATGGGGGCGGGGCTTACCCTCTGGAGTAGCACATATGTGAAGTAAAGCCACGACTGCATCAGTAGATAGATAGCATCTAACTAGACCCATGTCTGGTGATGATACATTCTACTTAGTCAAAATGCCAGATCTAGTGCTGGCTCTTTTGAAGAGTTCTTGAGACATCAATTGCCCAAAAGCAACTTTTTTTTTTTCCTAGTGGTTATACAGACAAACAGATGACTGAAAACTGTCAGCACAGGTCCTGCCTGGCCTCTGTTCAGCATCTTTGTTCTGTGCTCCGTAGGACTGAAACATGCAGAAGCATCCTGAGCAGAGCAGATACAGCAGGGGGGGGGTATGGTTTAGAAATCAGGCCATCCCTGGAAATGACACACCACCTATAATTAAGTTAAGCCCTGTGTCAGTGCAGATTTTCCAAGAGGGCTGGAAATCTCTGAAGAGTACAATTAGAGAGCTCTACTCTTCAACAATTGAATTTCCCACATCTTGCTTTAACTTTCGAGACATATGTGAACGCTAATGCCTATTGTTATATAGAGAAACGGATGGGAAAATTCCAAAGCAGGCTCCAGAAAATAACACAAAAGTCTCAGCCCCTCTTCCACAGGCACCCCCACCCCCACCCCAACACCCTAACTGGTGCACCATTAGAGTGCACAGTTTATGGCCTTAATAACCAGTTAGATTCCAGCCTTCCTCATCTGTACCCAGGCAGGTTCCAAAAACAGCTGAGATTCATGCTGGAGAAACTGAGTTTCTTGGTAGCTGTCGCCACATCAAAGGAGAATTCCCTCAATGGCTTGAATGTATGCTCCGTGAGAGGATTCAACTGCACTGCACGCAGGCAAAGCCAAACACTAGGCCCCACACCAGACTCATACAGTCACATTTCTTTGTCTTGCTGTCCCGTGAAGAGCTCTGACTCTTCCCCCATCACAGCTCTGGCTTCTGCTTCTTGCTGTAGAATGTCATCTGATCCATATCCCTCCATTGCTAGAAACTTCCTTAGTGCTTCCCGCTTCCCCCCCCCGACTCCCCACTTCCTCCCTGCCCAGCAAAAGTACCCCTTCCCATTTCCTTGGCTCTTGTTCTTATCAACTCATCTAATTATTAGCTATCAACTTCAGCTAATTTATTAATACTGGAAAGAAGTTTAAAGCTCTAATTTAGTTAAAGAAGAACACACACTACCAGAGAGAAAATGGTTTTATCGGCCTAGCCAGCCCAGTCTCTTAGAGACGAACTACCAATTTTGAGAGAAATAGCTTAAGTTGTTTAAGGTAGAGGGGTAGGTTCTGGTGAGACAGTTTCAGTAGGAACACAAAACTTAAAAAGATCCTTAGAATGGCCCCGATGAATCATTTAAAGAAATGTGTGTTTTGTTTCTGAGAGGAAGAGAAAACTGAGTTGGGTAGAGAGGTTCAAAGGAGGGAAAATGATCAACATTTTGCGGGATAAAGAACTGGTAAAAATTCCGCACTGGAATGGGGCAGAGCAGTCCTTAATGAGAACGTCTAATATTGGATTTTAAATTATGCTCATTTTATGCTCCTCCCAACCTTCATTTGCATCTGCTGCACACATACATGCTTCCTGTGAGCAGTGTGTGTGTGTTGTATAAAATTCTATGAAGTAATAGCATTCTGAAAACAAAGGCTTTCCCTAGAGTGGGAGCTCGTGTGACTTGGAGACTTTGTGTCACTAAAGCGTTCATTCATATAGGAACAACGGAAGAATGAAGGGTCAATTCCCCTCTTCTCCAAGGCTGCTTTACTCCTAAACAGTTATCTCTGCTTCTAGGGCTCTTAAATGTGTGGAAGAGCAGTATTAGAACTGGAGAGCACACTGAGATTTGTCCCCTTGTCTTCTTCTGGGTCAGTCTGTCCACACCCACAGTTTCTTTTAGGGTCCAGACACATTCCCCATGAAACAGATTCCAGTCAATGCCCTTCGTCCATACTCCACTTGAATGTGTAAACTCAGTAACACCCCATCAAAGCCTGGACTCTTTTCTTTCCAACCTGGCCCTTTGCTGTCTTCCCAGTCATACAAACCAGAGCCCAAAGAGCCATCATGCTACTTTACTCTTCACCCTCGCTCTTCCATGTACCCATGTCATCACCAAATCCTATTACTTTTACTTCCCAAATATCTCCTAAGTCCGCCAGCACTTTCCGGGTCTCTCTCTATTCACCCAGCCCCAGCTTCTGCTGCTAGATTCGCTATGGCCAAGCCTCTCCCTTTAGTGGCCACTAGCACTAAGCCCTTCTCTAGATCATGGTCTGTGCTCTTCCCCCACCCCCGGTTAGATGTGCTCAGAAGCAGGCTCTGAGCGGAGATCAGTGTACAGAAGTCTCTTATGGAGTGTGGTAGTGAAGGGGGGGTAGTGAGACTCACAGAGCAGGGAACTGAGCTTCAGTGTAATTCAAACGCCTTAGCCGATGTTGTAGCTTTCCGGAGTTGGGGTGTCACTTCAGGGTTGTTCTTAGGTGGAAGGGGTCTCGGCTGACCTTTATACCTCCAGGCTGAGCAGCATATAAGCCTCAGAAAGGAGCAGAACTTTGGTGGTTTGTAGGGTTTACTGCCAAGTGCTTTCTTCTGGCAGGGTTCCCAGCGGCAGGGAGTTCCCAGCTAGACAGGATTCCCTTTTTAAACAGGATCTATCTGGCTTGGTGATTTTCTCAATTCTGATCATGTCATACTTTTTTTTTTAAATCCCTTGGTGGTGTTTCAATATCTATTAAGAAAAGCTTAAATGGTTATATGATTTTCAAAACTGTCTGATATGACCTCTAGCTGACCTTTCCATCCTCATTCCCATCCTAGCAGCTTGCTCTCTGGACGCTATCAACACACACCTGTTCAGAGTTTACAAACCTAATTGCCTCTTCCCACCAGGGGTTCCGTGTGTGTCCTATTTCTTCATTTGCAATGGCTGTTCTCTGTGTCCGTGCCACCTAGTTGAATCCTTGCTCATCGCTTCCAAACAGCGTCCTGACTTCCCACCCACTGGCTTCATCCTCATAGACTCCAACACCAGTCTCCTCGTGCACATCCACATGCACTGTTTGCACTTCTCGCGTGCGTCTGTGTGTGGTTGTTCGGTGGTAATCCAGATCCATGTTGTCCTCCGAAGGACAGGGCTGTCTTCCTCAAGGGCCGTCTGAGTCTCCCATTGTTCCTGATCCATAGCAAGGACTTAGAGAATTGGTTGAGCAAGAGCAACAACAATGATGAAAGAGGTTCCTTATTTTCTGTATCAAGTCACTCAAGACGGAAGAGATCATCACAGCACCGTGGCCAGAGTTCCAAGGCTGCTCGTTTCTAGGGGATGCTATTTAAACACCTGTGCATTTCTGTGATCTTGGCTTATTTGTGGCCTATTAATGAATAAGTTTTCAGCTAATATTTTGGCTGCCACTTCTGCCTTCCTCTCCCTCTTGCATGGGGCTATTGGTGTATCTCTTCTAGTACTTACCTGTATTCGTTGTTTTCACTAACACTGTCATTGACTTTTTCAAAGAAAAATCTAGAGCAAATGAATGAATTGCATCCATCCACGTAAGTCTTTTTTAAAAAGATGCCCAAATCAACAGTTTGACCAATTCTTTGGCTTTTTAACAGTTGATTGTACATCAAGTGGCAGGTATTTTTTTCCCATCTAGATGCCCAATTCCCACTGCAAGGTTCATGCTTCATGGTGTAGAAGGTGAAATGAAGGGGCAGGAGGAAGGAGGTAGAAGCATCAGGCATGTTTCTGGGCTTACATTTAGAGAACAATGATTTGGAGCCCTGTGCATAATTCACCCATCGGGCTCCACATGCAAATGAGAACATCCCGACTTGTTCAGAAGAGTTCCGTAAATAATGTTATTCATCCCCTAGAAGCAAGCCATATTTTTACTGGACTTTTTACTTCAGCCCTGCATTACTAATGAGAATATATATTTTTAAACTCTGTTATTTATTTCCCTTCTGCTTAATATTTCAATCAAACATACATTTACTATATTAATCATAGAACATGATAGTTTTAAAACCCTAGAAATCATTTTAATTAAATACCTCATGTCTATTTCATCTAAAGTTAATAAAACTTTTCAAAACTTCATTGTGTATAATTTCTTGCTGTAAGATTCCACCCCCATGTCTCTGAAATTTTTTTAGATTCTGTTTTAGTAAGACGCCTTAATTTTATCTTAAAATCAAAGATAGATTTTTATGTTAATGATATGAACCTGTTACTTACTCAGGTGCAACCACAAATAAACTAGGCAGTCGTGTCTCTGTGACCAAAAAAATCGGATTGGCTCAAAGTACATTTTGAAATAAAAACATGTCCATTGTTATTAGATATCTTCAGATAGGCACACAGGAGGATCAGGGAGAAAGTTCTGCAAGACACTTGCATGTCTCTGTGCACTGTCGAGAGTCCCAGAGGGATGGATAGGGAAATGAGCGATTGCACATGGCACCAAGTGGCATTTCATTCATTGCTTAGGCTCAAAGTCACTTGGTCTGACAAATATGGACTTGGGTAGTATGCTGTTGGCTTTAATTGTCAGCTTGATACAGTGTAGGATCACTGGGAAGATAGTCTTAAAGAAGAGCAATACCAAGATAAGCCTGCCCAGCGCCATGTCGAGCTGAGCAGGGCAAAGAGACGCACACGCAGGCCTGGGGTGGACGGCCCTAGGCTCTAAGGAAGAAGAATGTTCCTGCCCAGCGCCATGTCGAACTGGGGGTGGTGGTGGAAGAGACCCACACTCAGGCCTGCCTCAGTCATGGAGGAGGAAACAAGGCCCACCCGGTGCCTTGAAGTGCTGGGTAAGTGGGCACTATTATGGGAGCAAATGCACTGTGTGTTATGGCTGTGGGGGGGTGAGCAGAATGGTTCATTTTGTGTGGACAGAGACAATACTAAAGAGGCGACAGCGATGAGAAGCAGGCTGAGGTGAGTGGCTTGATTGCCCCCAGGGCTATGGTGATGTTTGTGTCCGAGCTGCGGCTGGAGCCCCATGCCTGGGTTCATGGCCCTGATGCAGCCACAGACTGTGCTGATGTCCATGGCTCCAAAGGTGGAGAGGATAGGGCTGTACAGAGTTAGTCCCGCCCCTCACTGGCTGCAACACTAGGGAGAACTGGTCCTGCCCTTCCCCGGCTGAAGCACTCAGGAGTGGTGCGGTGGTGGTGGTGGCGGGGAGATAAAGATGACCTCTCCCGTTGCCCCTACTGCCTCCAGCTGGTGAGGTTGCTGGCCCTCCCTTTACCAGTTCCAAACAGTTGGGAAAGCAGGCTCTCCACCTCATCTGGGTAGCAAGCAAAGCTGACCCTGTTGACGGGTGAGCGGCCGAGAACACAAGCATGGGAGATCTGGCCCCATTCCTCACCTGCCACATGGCAGCATGGATGGGGAAGAAATTACCACCCCCCGCTCTCACAGTTGCCTGGAAGTGGGGGGCATCTGGGACACAACACTGGGAGAGCAGGCTCTGTATCTTGCCTGGGTAGCAATATAGAGCCAACCCCGTTGGCAGAGGTTAGTGTGAGCCAGCCCCAAAGCTGGGAGTTGGGAGAGCTGCCCTCACTATTTTTCTGTCATACACTGGTGTGGGTCGAGGAGAGATGCACCCCCTTATCCCTCACCCCTCACCACCTGCGACAGATGAGGGAGCTGACCTTCCGCTTACCACCAGCTGCAGCGCCCAGGAAAATGGGCCCTGCTCTTCGCTTGGGCAGCACAGCAGAGCTATTGATGGGGAGCCGGCGAACCACCCTGAGAGGGTGAGCACGGGAGATCTGGCGCAGCCCCTAATCTGTCATATGGTGGCATGGGCAGGGGACACACACACACACACACACACACGCACACGCACACGCACACGCACACGCACACGCACACGCACGCACGCACGCACGCACGCACACCCCGCCTGTAGCAGGTGGGAAAGCTGGCCCTGAGGTCACAGGAGCAAGAGAGCGGTCCCTGCCCATCACCAGTTGCAGCACACCTCACCTGAACAACACGGTAGAGCTAGCCCCGAAGGTGTAGGTGTGGGAAAACCCACCCTGAGGATGTGAAAGCAGACCTGGCCCCGCCCCTTGTTCATCGCTGCAAGGAGTGAATGAGTATTGGGCAATGCTGGAGAACTCATCCTTCGGATGGGCTGAGGAGGACTGGCAGGCTGACTATCCCTGCAACTACACAGGCCCAGAACCAGGGTCCACCCCAACATCCACCACGTCTATGATCTGCTGGAGCACATGAACGGGCCAGTCCTGCAGACCCAAAGCAGCAGGATCTCCATGATGGGATATCCAAGAGGAGTCCCATGGAGGGCCCAGCAGTGACTGTATAGCAGAAACCAGAGGCCTCCAACCATACCAATAAGTCTTTACAGTGAACACTTGCAAGTAAAGATATATGGATAAAAGGGTTTGCTTGTGACTCACTGCATCATGAGATTTTTCTTTTCTTTCTTTTTTCCTTTTTCTTTCCTTCCTTCTTTCATTCTTTCTTTTCTCTTAAATTTTATTTTATTTTATTGTGGGGGGAGGTTGCAAGAGCCGAGGGTAGATACACAGGGATGGGAAATGCTTGGGATCAAGACACCTGATGTGAAAGACACAAAGTATATATTAAAAGAAATTTAAACAAAAGAGGGTTGCAAATATCAGGTTGGTTTGTGGGCATGTCTGTGGAGGGTTGTCTTAATTGCTAACTGAGGTAGAAAGATCCACCCTGAGCCCTGAATGCAGGGACCTGGACGAAGGCTGAAGAAGGCTACCTGAGCAAAACCAGCCAGAGGCAAGCGTAACTGTGTTTCTTTTCCTTTCTCTTAACTGTGAATGTGGTGACTCTGGGCTTTGAGTCCTTACCTTGACTTCCCCACAGAGGGACTGTGATTTGAAGTTATTCGATAAATCCTTCTTCCCAAGATGCTTTGGTATTTTATCCCAGCAACAGACATGGACCCAGGATGGGAGGCAAACGAATTCACTGTTGCCTGCACCTCTGGTGTTCCTAATATTTAGAATTGTATTATTCTTTATTCTCAGGTAGGAAGCAAGGAGTCGCTCTTGTGTTAGTCCTTTGATTAGAATTCAATAGCTTTGTGGTCTAAGGTGGAAAGAACTGTGAATTCAGCAAATTCGGTCTCAGGAACATTTAGCACATAGTGGGTTAAGGCTTCTCACGTGAATGTCCAATTGGCTGGTGGATTAATTTTTTTTAATTCAGTATGTTGTGAACAGAGGCCTTCACCTGGGGTGCTCTTTACATGAACACATTTTGCCTGGCCTACCTTGTGCAAGGTCAGCACGGCAACTCCCCCTGAGAGGACCATCCAAATCCGTACCTGTTTACCAGAGTGAGACGTTTTTCGTGCCGGAAAGGGAGGCGTCACACAGTGAGGGCAGCAGGTGGAAAACTTAAGCCTTGATGGCAAACAGCACAGAGGGTTGGCCACTTCATCGCTAGTGTAGCTGAAACTCCAACTTGTTGGCCCCAGAGGAAATTGCTTTCCCTGACAACTTCCTTGGGAAAGACTATAATTCCTGTTCTGTGTTTGATATGGGCTTATTTTATGATCCCTCGACTCTTATTAGGTCATATATCTGAAATGGTGAGGAGCGCTGAACTACAGAATGCTGGCCTGTGTGACGTTAGGGCCACCTTACGTACCTTTGGTGTGGCTCACTCATGGTCTCCGTCTCTGAGACGATCCTTGGACAGAGATGTCAAGCTTTGAACAGCTCATGGAACAGCTACCTCCTGCGGGGACAGCATTTACTCTCTCAGAGACCCATTCTAAGCTGTTTCCTGTTTCCCTGAGCCTGGAGTCTCTGCCTCCAAGAACGTAAGACTGCCAAAGAAGGACGCCATAGAGGAGTGCCAGATCTGGCTTTCTGATACCCCCTTGCTAAGACAATAAAAGAAGCCAGCTTAAGAAAAAACACGGCCAGTGGTGTGTGCCTATCACATTATAGGTCATTCCCTAAGACAAATTAGAAGCAGAGAAGCTGGCTTGGGGCTGCCCTTCCTAAAACTGTATAGTCTTGAATATCAGAAAGGTCAAATAATAAAATTTAAATTTTAAGGGACATTTTTACTCAGACATATTCCAAGGGATGTGACTATTTTGTTTTCTTATTGAGTACAATATTGTGAAGTTTCTACTGTTGGTTTTTACCATGGATCTCTATCCAGAGAAGGAAGCCCTTTAGTGGTCGAGGCTTTTCTTGGGCTAATCACGGAAACTATTTCTTTAGGAATTTTCTTCTCTAGTGAATCTTTTATTTGGAAATGAGCACAAAAGGATGAGTTATTGAATGGCTATTCAGCTATGGTTCAATAAGCAAAAAAATCAAGCAAACAAACAAACAAATGCCTATGACCAGTGGCCACTCAGGAAGATGAACACAGCACATGGAAGATAATTAACTTGCTCCTAAGACAAGTTTATCAGCCTGGAGCGCTGGGACAATGGGAATGTATTTTCCAAATTAAGCTATGAAAAGAAGAGAGGAAATTAGGAAGCATCTTTTTCAATATTTTCTGTTGAGGAGGGCATACAGGTTGTTCTATGCTCCGGGCACCAGCTTTGTTAGCCACGGAACAAACACCTGAAGTTCATAAAATACCTGAGCGTTTCCTCCTGGTATGCATGTTTGCTGTCCATCATTATCATGCCAGACAGAGTTTTACATCTCTAAGTATGCTTTGAAGACTGTTCCCCTTTCCACCGTCGAATCTTTGGCAAACATTTTCATGTCCATTGCCTGCAGAGTGTGGTTATTTCAATCAACTATGTCATATGCTCAGATTCATACAGAATAAATCCTTTGAGATGGATCTTTCACTTAGAAATATACCTCGAGACTTCCTCCATAGCTTTTCATGGCTTCCAGAGTGTATTTTCCTGTAGTAGATCGGCCATCTGGCTGCCCCGGAGTTTATCCATTCACTCAGTGGAGGATCTCCATTGTTCCTAAGCTTCCGCAACTACAAACAAAGCTTCTATAAACATCTATGTGTTGCTTTTTTGTTTAGGCATTTTCAGTTCCTCCAGGTAAATACCACCGTATAATTAGCATATTATATGGTAAGGATGTGTTTAGTTTCGTAAGAAACTGTCAAACTGTCTTCAGAAGCAATAGTTTTATTACCAGCAGTAAACAAATGTTCCTGTTGCTCCACATCCCTGTCCAAATTGGTATTGTTGGCATTTCAGATCTGAGCCATTAAGGTAGGTGTCTAGCAGTAGGTAACTATATATTTTAAATAATTGTATTTTCTAATCTTTTCTGAAGTCCACGTGAAATAGTAATCTAGACATTTATATTTTTCTGAAGATACTAGACATGGAGAAACCTTTCCTGGTTCTGCTGCCCAGAACATTCCAGACAATAGCAGGTGCTAGAGAAAGAGCACAGGTATAGGGTATTGGCTCTGTGAACTGGGAGGTAAGATCGCCTTCATTTCATCCTCACCCTCCACAGACAAGCAGAATTACACTGCCTGTTGTCGTTGATCCATGGAAACACTATCCAAATCTCTTTGATCCAGGATAATGGCTGCAAAGATTCTTTATCCACCCCCACCATAAACATATATTTAATGTTAGCAGGGATTCTAAAAAGACCTGCCAATATCTATATTAATCCAGACTCTGTCTTCCAATCCTTCCCATGTTTGGCCTCACTGACCTCACCCTTCTGCGGAGGTGAGAAAAGACAGGACTCTCCCTATTTGGTAGAGAGAGGCTGTGATGGCACAGAGCTCTGTCTATCTTTTCGTGTCCCCACAATGGCAGAATCAAGGGAAGAGCTAGGGCCCTCCCAGTCGGGCTTCCCGCACGCCTCACTGACTGCACTGTGCCAAGCCCATGTTCTTGTAATCCTTCCTTCTGGAAAGGACCTGCATGCAAAGCTAGCGTTAGTGGTCTGCAAGGTGAAACAGCTAGGGTGACCATTGGTAGTCCCTGGAGGTGTGCTTATGGAGTTCCCGAGTTGTGTGTGCTATCAAGTGAGACCGTAGGTTTCCAAAAAAATATTGCGTTGATTTCAATAAGAAATCAACCTAGGCTCCTGTGTTTGCACATCTGGTCCCTGGCTACTGATGGCGTTTGGAGAGGTTATGGAACCTTTAGAAGATGCATCCTTGATGGAGGAAATGCATCATTGGGGGTGGGCTGTGAGAGATGGTCAGACCACACTTCCAGAGCATTCCATGTGGATGGAGGTGTGACCACTTAGCTTCCTGCTATGCCCCCTTGCTCTCGACTCTCTCCTGCCATTAGACTCTTCCTCTACAACAGTAAGCCCTTCTCTAAGCTGCCTCTGGTCACAGTATTTTTCATTACAATAGTTTATTAAAAAGTAAGTAATGTAAATATCACTGGCACAGAAATTATTCCGAGACCAATTATAGGACATTTCATGTAAGCATCAACAATATGTGGGGATGGAAGGCTAAAGCAGAAGAGCCCAGAAACCGGGGCAGGCTTCGTGCTTGTATTGCTCATCGTCGGCAAGTGTTGTATTGCTAGTCATTCTCAAGGTCCTGAGCAAGAGCAGGAGGGTGGCTCTGGTGGGTAAAGGGTTTGTTGTGCAAGCACGAGGCCCTGAGGCTCATTCTTTGATGTCCATGTAAAAACTGGGCGTGGTAGTACACACCTGTCAACCTGTCACCCCAACGCTGGAAGTGGGGTGGAGAAAGGTGTGCACCAGGGGCTCTCTGAGCAGCTAATTCAGATTTGGTGAGACACCCTGTCTCAAAAGATTAAGGTAGAAAGTGACAGAGAAGACACCCAGTGTGGACCTCTAGCTTCCACAGCTGCAAACACGCACTGGCTGGTACGCTTGCATACACACGGAAACACACGCATGCAACAGACCCGGACACCGTGATCCTGATCAAGGGATTTTTTTTTTATTTCTCACAAGCCAGTTTCCTCATGAGGTCCATCACTCTGCACACACTGGCATAATTTCTATAACTCAGAAGTGCTAAGAAGAGGTAAGGAATGATAGACAGCTACACATAGTAGGTACTTACCAAACATTTATTGTACTAAAAGGGCTATTCCACCGCAATTGATTGCCATTATACATGATAACTCCTAAGATGATATGCCAATAATTATTGCCTTAATGGAAGCGGCTATGTGAATGAACCTGCTGCCAGAGTTACAGAGCCAATAACATCTTGGGAAACCATTGTTTTTCAGCCCTGAAATGCCTGAGCTCAGAATGCAGTAATGAACATGCAAATTCTGGCTAACATCCTGGATGGGTTTTTTGCTATTCGGTAATAACAGAATGCTTGAGTAGAATTTTTCTGTTTAAAAGCTACAGTATTACAAAGATCTAACAAGGCAGATTAAGTATGTGTCTTTGACAAAGAACTAGACAAGGGTGGAGAGCCAGAAACACCAGCGCAGGTGTTGGTTATTTCTGTTCTCTTCATCACCAAAAGTATTTTGTACTTTTAATACAGTACAAAACATCACGATCATAAATGGCAGCTAGATGGCTGTCCAGTGGGTCATTGGTCTGCATTGGTAAGAAGAGGTTAATTTGTAAGGAAAGTTAAGGCCTTACTAACTACCCAGAAACGTCCATCTAGTCTGTGTGTACATCCATACAAGTGGACATACATACAACATGTAGATGATTGCAGTAAAGAAGTGTATGGCCTCTGTATAATCTTGGAGCTTCAAGTCATTCTGTCTCAACGAACATCTTGTTTGTAAAATGGTTTCCTGTGTGGGCAGAACTGCTTTGCTCTTCTAATCCTCTGTGAGAACTTGTCCATCTCATTGTGTTGTGAGGGATGAACAGGTGCCACTCACTGCTATTGCCCACTTAGATGAACTTGAGAGCCAATCCCTGGCTTCTCAAGAATTTAGGCTTATCTCCTTCTTGACACTGCTGCTCATAAGAACTACTAAGCACTATTTTTCAAAATCTTCACGTGTGACATGTGTGTGCATATGTTTATATGTATTCCTATGTATGAGTAGGAGCATACTGCACAGGTATGGAGGTCAAGGGACAACCTGGAGTTTCAGGCCCCTCTTTCCACCCTGTTTGAGACAGGGTCTCTTTGTTATTTGCGATGTGTACACGCAGACTATGTGGTGGGTATTCTCCTGTCTGTCTCCCACCTCACTGTAGGAGCAAAGTACAGATGCAGTCTGCCACACCTGGCTTTACATGCTTCATGGGGATTTGAACAGAGATCTTCACAATTACACAGCAAGTACTTTATCCACTGAGCCACCTCCCCTATATCAAATGCTTTTGAGTACCCATTGGCTTAGAAATAATGTCCATGCTAAGGCTGGCTGAGGTACTACCACCTCCTGGAGGCAAATACAGGTGCTCTAACTGGTCTTGGCCAGTTGGGTTTCCCTACTGGGCCTTGCACCCTCTCTCTAAAGTACAGGATAACTTCATCCCAAGCAGTTGCTTGGCAGTCAACCCGAGTACTAAGAAGGCAGATGGAGACCGTACTACTTCAGGAATATGCTAGAAGTGGGCTCTCTTCTAGCAGTCATGACCTCTCTAGCCATGGGTTTTTGGCTAGGTTTACATTACTCAATACTCATCCTTGCACGGTAGATAAGTACAGCTCTCAAATCATCAAAAAGATTCTCTCTACAGAAGGGGGAGGCTAGTTGAGAGAGTCACAGCTGTAAAGGTGCAGAGGAAAAGTGATGGCTGTGGGATGCCCAGTCCCAAACGGGACATCTATACCAACTAACTATCGTAACTAAAGCTTGGGGACACAGCAAAGAGAAGCACATCTCTGTGCGAGCCTGACCATCAGAATGACTGCCGTGTGGTAGCTTCTTCTGACTAGAACACAGACACTGCTCCCATGAGTTCTCAACAATAGGGTCACCCACATAAGACATGAAAAGGCCAGTAGACATTCCAAAGTGGATGAAGGAAACTTTCTCAAGATCCCGCTCCTAGATGAAGAACTATAGGCAGCCAGGCTGCTTATGGCACGAAAATCAGTTTCTTATTTGCTTTCTGGGATGAGACCTCAATCCTAGGTGGTCAGCCCTAAACATATGCAAACAAGGGCAGCACTAGTCAGACTCAGGCATATGTATGTAAAACAAAATAGAGAAAAGATCATAAATTTGAAAGGGAGCAGTTGGAGGGGCACTGGAGGAGTTGGAGGGATGGGTTAGAAATGATGCAAACACAGTGTCCTTCTATATAAACTTCTCAAAACCAAAGGAAAACCATTAAAGGCAGCTTGAAGCCAAGGGCACTGACACATGCCTACAACCCAAGCTGCTTTCAGGCTGAGGCAGGAGGACAAAATGTTGGAGGCACAGGCTGGTAAAATGGCTCAGGGAGTGAAGTGTTTGCCACAGAAGCATGAGGACCGGAGTTTGAGCCTCCAGAATCCGCTTGAAGCCAGATGTAGTAGTACACGGCCGTGAACCGAGTGTTCCTGTGGTGAGATGGGAGGTGGAGAAGGGTGAGCTTTGGGGCCAGGTAGTCTGGCATTTGTAACAGAGAACAAGAAATTTGCTCTTAGTTTGTTTTCTATTGTTGTGATAAAGCACTGACCCAAACCAACTTGGGGCAGGGAGGATTTCTTTGGCTTACACATCTCAATCATAATCTATCGTGGAGGAAACCAGGGCAGGAACTCAAACAAGACCCTGGAGGCAGGAATTGAAGCAGAATCCACAAGGGATGCTACCATGTCCCCAGTCTTTCAATACTTTTAAAGATCTGCTGTTGTTGCTTGTTTTCAGATGTCTTTTTGAATTTTAGTCATTCTTTATTTTCATGAAATAATGTAGTTAGCCCCTACTATGGCCTGTATGTGTGTATCCTGCTATTGATATTTTAATATCATAGTTCTAAGAGGTGGTTAGATGTTCTTATTGTCCTTACATAAAAGGCTCAGAAAGTGTTTCTGTTCTTTCTACCATGAAGGTCCAGAGGTGGAAATAACCTCGTACAATTATCAGATACCTGTTTGAGTTTTTATTATGCTAATGAAATACCTGAAACTGGGTATCATTATAAAAAAGAGTTTTATTTGGTTCAGTGTTTTGGGGGTTCAAGAGCATGTGCCTGAGGTGGATCAGCACAGGTTCAGGTTATTTTGTTATAGCAACCCAAGAGGCTGGAGACAGCTGGTGATAGTTATTCTTCCTTATTTGGCAAAGTCAGATGTGACAAGCATCTCCATTCAAAAAGATGACCTCATCTGGGAAATGCCACTATCTGCAAACTGAACTGTCCAATCTGGGAAAAAGACTTCTCCAACATGGGGCAGCAGCATCACCCAGCATGCCTTTCCCAGCATGCCTCAGGTGTGAGCCCTGAGCTGATCTCCAGAGGGGAGGACAAGGTGGATAAGATCTTAAAAACTCTTGCAGTTTTTCTAATTTATGGGCAATAGGAGTAATTACTTTGGGCTTTCCAGAACTACCTTATATGTCAAGCAAGACGCATCAGTTTGGCAAGTGGCCATTCCTCTGTCACCACAAAAACTGCCCAACTGTTCACACATCCAGGACCAGCACAGAGAGTGCCCTAGGTCGGACAGAGGGCATGTGAAGATTTGATCACTTGTTCTACCTGCCACGTTAACTTCCAAGCCCAAGCTGGCGTCTGTTTGCATTTACTCTCCACAGCTGCCCACACCTGCTCTATGGGGAAGCAAAGAAGCACTTCCCACAGTCTCTCTTCCTTCTCTCACCTGCTCATGGTTCTTGACCCGAGGCGGGCCGTGCTTCTAGGGCTAGATCTGACCCACACTGTACAATATCTGGTCTCTCTCATTTGGTCTTCTCTGACATTCTAGCCAGATTTAGGCAGGCTTACTTCTAGTGCATTTATTGATTTTTCTCCTCACAGCTGAATAGCTACAGTCGACATATACCCAAAAGGTCAATAAATCATGCATTTTGAAGTATGTCAAAAATAATAAGGGAAGTGGAATCTCGCAAGAATCTCTCTAGTGCCACCCGTGATGGAACCAACTCATCCACATTTACTGGTCATTGTCATGGACACCCAGATATCAGCCATCAGCCGAGGACAAGCTGATTAAGTATGGTGACATTTTGAGAAAAACAGGCCATACCTCATTATTGGAAAACCCATCCGTGCGCAGTCACCGCCCGCCTGCGCACGAGCATTTCTGCTTCCCTTCCTTCCCTCCCCGTGACCCCTAGCAAAGCAGCTTCCCTTATTAGTAACATGTTTGGGATTAACAGCATTGCCGTTGTGTTAGTATCTCCGTCATTATCCAGGGAGGGGAGCTGACAAGCGTTTGGCGGGTTACTAAACAGTGCCCAGGACTGAACACTCAGGCGGGAGCCAAAGACCACGCCAAAGCTTCTCTAGCCGCGAGGGATGCATGTGTCCTAGATAAAAACGGGCTATCCCTTATGATTGGGGTAGGGACATTTTAAACATGCTAAAGCACTCACGGCGGGTTGAAGAATCACAGCATCCCATCTGCCCTCAGTCTCCTTTCAACATCTGTCCTTTTAAGTGTCACAAGAAGTGGCATTTGGGAAGCGCTGACAGCCACTCTCAGTGCCAGGGGCAGGGGCTAGGCCCTGAAATAGGCTGGAAGTGTGGGAGGAGGCTGGTGCACAGTAGATCTGTAGCTCAAGGTGTTGTAAATGAGCTTTTTCCAAGACAACGATTATTGCCCTAAATTTCAGACCAGCAGACAGTACGATGGAGAAGCCCAAGTGTAGAAGCTAAGAAGAGCCCTACCTGATGTCCCCATCATGGGGCGGCCTTGGATCTAAGTGCCTGCCCCTTAAACGATTTCTTTTATTGAGATGTAAGCAGGGGAGGTGGGTGCTAGAGGGGCACATTCTAGGCACATACCCACATCAGCCATCTTGGTCACCCTATGGAGCCACTTTAGGGTGACAAGACAAGACAAGGGTACCTTCTCAGTAATAATTCTCTGCCTCTTAATTTCCCTGTCTCCCTGTCACGGAGGCAGCTCTTAGGTGTCCAGAACAAGAGTTTCCTCGGACCTGCCGACAGTGAGCTCAATGATGAACCCAGGACTTTGCGCCGTGTCTAGGGGAAGATTCCAGGTTCCCATTAGCCTGTCTTCAGCGGCGCCCTCAGGACCGTCCTCATCAGTGAGTGAATGAGTTTGCGCAGTTTCTCCTGGACCGTGTGTGACTTTCCTTGGCACTAGATTCTTTTGCTATTTTTCCCATAGAGAAAAGTATGTTCCTGCTGTTCGAAGTGTGACTTAAGATTCCCGTATTCAGCCCAAGTAGGAGCTGCACACATCTTCCATCGCTGGGCCAGGCAGCCTCGGCTGCCCAGGTCGGGTGATCATGAAAGCTGTGCCAGGCAGAGAAGAGGAAAGGAGGAAAAGGCCAGACTGAAGAACTGGGAGGCAAAAACATCCCAGAATTTTGCTTGAGTGGGGTCCTTCTCATTCCTGGTCCGTGGTGATGGAACTCGGCAAAGTTGAAATTTCAACACATGGTCCGGGAGGATTTTCTCTGATTTATGAACTTTTCATCTTAAAAAGCCTTACAAAGCAATTCGAACCTGTTTGCACAGAGAGGTGTGCTTAACAAATCACTGTGGCGAGAGGAATAAAAAAGGATGACTTGGCCGAGCCACCAGGTCTAGGCCAGACCTTAGGAAGGTGCCCAGGTGTGTGGGTCCCTTCACAGCTGGACCACAGGCAGTGTGCCACCTTCACACACGCTCCCAATCTTTAAACCCAGCCACCTGCTCTCAGTGTTCACCTCTGGAAAGGACAGAGATCTTTCTTGAATTGGGTCGAAGTCGACAGAATTCACTTTCGCCCTTTTGGGTCTCACTCCAGTCTGCCAGCCCTTAACCTTCTTGGTGGGTGAATCCCTTTCTGGTCCCTTTAGCGACTGTGGGGTGACTCCACGAGACCTCGACTACCAGGTGAAGAGTTGCGGTTTACATGCCGTGGTCTAACCCCTTGAGTCACTGTCCCTCTGTTCTCTGCCCTTCTGAGCTTGAGAAGACGAAGTCCCTCTGGCTAAGGCCCAAGACAAGCCACAGACTGAACCTTCTGAGCTATACCCTTTGCAACTTGGGATAGTCATCCTGTCAAGATGAAGCAGGACTCAGGTGCCCACTAAGGGTTCCCTTTCTGCTCTTTCTTATGCCCTTCGCTTTATCCAAGGTATGTGATGCATTCCACAGAGTGTGTGTGTGTGTGTGTGTGTGTGTGTGTGTGTGTG
>LOJH01006154.1:0-32940 GCA_001685095.1 Ellobius talpinus | reverse complement strand
AAGAGCAGGCAATGCTCTTAACCACTGAGCCATCTCTCCAGCCCCTAGCTCTAGTTTCTTATTGACTAATTCTTACATTTTAATTTAACCCATTTTTATTAATCTGTATATTACCACGAGGCCATGGCCTACCAGCAAAGTTCCGACATGTCTGACTCTGGCGGCTCCATAGTGTCTCTCTGACTCCGTCCTTTTTTCTCCCAGCATTCAGTCCACTTACCTAAGTTCTGCCCTATCAACAGGCCAAGGCAGTTTCTTTATTCTTTATGTGGTTTAATGGTAACCACAGCACTCAGAGGGGACTCCCACATCACATAAACTGTCCTGCTCATTACCCTCCCTGAGCCATCAAGTTGTTGATATTTTTTTTTAAAAAAATAGCTTTGTTTGTACAATCTTAAAATCATAGATGGCAAAGATGTGAAACACTTCAGTACATATATGTATCACAGAGCATGACAGCTGCACCTTGCCTTATTTCAGAGGAAAAGTTAGTTGTTTAAAGAGAGCTGTTTTCCTTAAGTCTGTGTTTTGTGAAACTCCAGTTAACGTTAATGGAGTTTTCAGGAAACTCAGTGAATACCAGCCAAGAAAATTCTGAAAGGAGTAATTTAGGACATTTGCTCTCACACGTACAAAACCATATACACAGTAGCAAAAAACTCTGTGTCATTAATACAAGAAGTAGTAAGTCACCCAGTTAGTGTGAATTCTTTTTGTTTCACCAGACTCAACACAGAGACCATCTTAGTGCAGCAAAGCAAGTTCCTTTAAGATAATAATAATAATAATAATAATAAAAAGTGAAATAGGAGGGAAAAGGTCATTTCTTAAATGGTATTAAGTAAATATCCATTCAGTGAAAAAACATAAGGCTAAAGTAAAGAAACAAAAGTTTGAGGCCATCCTGAGCTACATAGTGAATGCAAGACCGGCCTGAACTGCATAATGAGACCCTGCTGATAATGACAAAAACTAACACCAAACCTCCCACAGGAGTTCCGCTTTCAATTTTTTCATTGTATCTACAGCTTCAATTACCAGGACTCAGTGAGGCGTGTTTGTGATGCCGGCCCTTGGGAAGCAGGAAGATGACTGCAAGTTTGAGGCAGCCTGGCCTACATAATGAGTTCCAGATTAGCTAGGGCTGTACAGCAAGACCTGGTCTCAGAAAGAAATGAAGGTCACGAGTTAGTAAATAATAAGAAGCATAGGAATTCAAGATTTGAGTGCCAGCTCAGGCCCCTCTGTCCTGCAGAAGGATCTTGTAGAGCTGGTGGCTGTGAGCATCCTGCATGCCCAGTTCCTCTGTACAGAGAGCAGGAGGAAGGGGACCTGGTGAGCTCTCCCACTAGGGAATGGCCTTCTGCTTTGAGACAGATCCTGGGTCCTAGTGTAGCTCTGCTGCTTCCTGCTATAAACATTCTTGTTCCTGGCTTGTCCTACTTGATCTGAAAGGCTGCTTTCATTACCTTCCTGGTCCAATGCTACCTTGTTCATATTCAATTTATTTTTATACCTTTTGATTAAGTATCTGTTTAAATGGTATGTATCTTAGAATAATGCGCCTTTAAGTGAGGTCCAAGCTGGGCATGTTCTAGAAAAGCTTTGAGTGTGAGAAAAGCCTCTCTGAAAGGGCAGGACTGGAGGCCTGGGCTCTCCAGGAATGTGTTGGTGTTCAGGTTCCTCTGCTTCTCTGGTGGCTCTTCTCGAGAAGACAAGGGTAGTCTGACCTTAATGTTGGCTTTCTGTCCAGTCTGACCTTAATGTTGGCTTTCTGTCTAGTCTGACCTTAATGTTGGCTTTCTGTCTAGTCTGACCTTAATGTTGGCTTTCTGTCTAGTCTGACCTTTGTTCCAGTCTTCAGAGCAGCTCTGTCCCCTGGGTGTTTTGCAGTGTTGAGGCAGGATCAGGCTAAGCAGCACTTAGGTCCTGCCATATTGTTCTCCTTGACTTGTATGCCAAGAGTTTGTAATATATAGTGTTGCCTCATTCAGAGTTCTAAAATGGGATTCTCTGTTTCTATTGTTTTAGGTGATAGAGGACATAGAATACCTTAACTACAACAAAGGGCCTTGGCTTGAACAGGATGACCGTACCTTTCACAACCTGCGGATGCTGTGAGTCACTGGGGGAGCAGGAACAGACGACTCCTTGGAGTACGCTGCAGGGGTCCGCTACATGCAGTAGAAGTAGACAATATTTACATAGTTAATGCTTCGATTTGTTGTCAACTGCACTAGCCATTACTGCAGTATTTACCATTTTCTTTGCCGACAACTCTGGAATTCTCTAGTGGGTTCAGTGTGTAGTTGTTTATTATTAATTCCATGGTTATTTTGCTTCTACCCTGTGCAAAGCCTGGTTCTAGTTTGAAAGACTATCATCAAATAAAATTCCTGCTCTCAGTAGAGACACATTTAAGTGGGAGATGGATAGCAAACCAGGGCATGGAACTATTGAGTCATAAAGGCCACTCCTAAGTCCTGGAGTGTGAATGACCAGGGTGTGTAGGCCTTTGCACGAAGAGGCCTGAAGGAAGTAGGACTCAGCCTTATGTGTCTGAAGCTTACCAGGTATCAGAGGGGCCACAAATGGAGACACTGGGGTTGTCGTCCCACAGTTAAACCAGTGTGAGCAGGCAGAGGAGCCATGGTAGAAGCCGATCAGGTGTGGGGAAACTTCTTTCCCAGTTAGCCTTCTGTGGCATGTCAGTAGCAGGCTCTCGGAGGGGACGTGGATGCATGAGGCCTCCCATTCCATCCTCTTTTGAGCCACAGTGCCCTGACTTGTTATAATCTGCTCCCGTGGACACTTGAGGAGTGATCTCTGTGCTCAGCTGGCCATGTGCATTTCCAGCCAGTCCTAATCACTGCCCAACCTGTGCTGCTGCCATCAGCTGGACTCCAGTGCACAGGATGTTTCCCTGCCACCCCAGGTCCTGCACAGGCTTCATGCAGATGTGCACACAACAGAGACTCCTGGAGGAGGGGCTATTTATTGTTTTATAGCTATTCCTACAAATTCAGGAATGTCTTTGTAAAGAAAATATTGTTAATTTTGCTTATATATCAGAATATTTCAGTATTTAGGGTCCCCCTTTTTAAAAGGGTTGCCTTGTGTTTCCTAGCTTGGTCTCAAACCCCTAGGTCCAAGTGACCATCTTATGATGCCTCTCCAGTGTTTAGAAAGACCAGCCTACACCAGCATTGCTGCCTTACTGTCTGTTAACTTACAGTGATGCGGAACATGGCATTTGGGGCATGCCTTTATATGAAGTCTTGCCACTGTGCTGATACTGGGCCCAGGGCCTTGCACTTTGGCACAGCAGCTATGGTCCCTTTGACTCTTCCTGGGCTGCCCACACCAGAATGGCCATGGCGCTCAGGTATCTCTGCTCTATATCAGAAGTAAATGACTGTGACTGCCTCAGAGGCCCTGCCTGGTGCTGGGATTAGGGGTGGTGCCTCCTCAGTGGTGCTGGCGTCCTTGGTCCTTGAGAGTGTGTAGGATGAGTCAACTGTGCTTTCTCCACCTGCTAGGTCAAGTGGAGCTATGGTCTCCTGTGTCCAGGACAGAGCCAGCTCACTAACAGGCAGTTAACAGCCCATTGCCCAGGGGTGATAGGCTCAGTGCTAGCGCACTTGCCTGTGATGCTGTGGCTTCAGTCTCCAGCATGGCTGTGGGTGGCTGAAGTGGATGTGTGCTGCAGCAAAAACAGATTCATGTGGGAGGAGGAGTCAGTATACTGAGTTTACTCATTTACAGTGCGGTGTTAAAGTGTGATTTCTACTTCTAATCAAACTAAAGTGTTAGGTACAAATTACTTTTCTCGTTGGTTGGAATGGACATTGAAAGCTGAGTAAGGGAGACACCAGACTGCAGGCTTGGTTGATCTAGCTAGAATGTGGGCAGGTCACTTGACCCTCTGCCTTGCTTTCTTCATCTTTACAATTTTAGCATTGAAGCAGAACCTGAGACTGATCTTGTTGACTAGAAAACAAAAGTAAGTGTAAGTACAGAGTTCACATACGTTCCAGTCCATAGACTCACTGACCCTTGGTGCAGCAGTCTTAGTCAATGAAAGAAACCCACTTACAGACCTGCATCTCTGAAGAAGTCTCTTAAGGAATCTAGGGTGTCCTCCATTGAAACACAAGGCAAAGGCTCCTTCTGAATTTTCCTGCCTGTGGGCCCTGCGTGAATGCTCTGCAATCAGGATGCACACTACAGTCCAGCAGAGGCTGCAGGCTCTCTGACAGACACAGTGAGAAACAGAAACAATAGGGACCTTCTGGTACCTCAGAAGCTCACGTTTTCTGCTGGGTTGTAGTCAGCTGCGAGCTCCCTGAGGTTTTTCTTGTAGTAGTTTGTGCCTCGCTGTAAATGTGGCAAGGTATCAGGAAGATATTCCCAACAGTTTCCACTGCTGGATGCACAAACTGGAAAACAAAAAGAAGCAGATGTCATAAGCAGAAATGTAGTTTAAAAGTCTCCAAAAGGAAAGAAACTTTTCTTCATTAAAGAAAAGATACTTGATATCAGACTATCATGTCATGACTAGGTCAGAGTTGTTCCTTGTGGGGGCTAGGCTAGTGCATCTCAGTGTGTCAACTTTCTATCATGGTGACAGATAAAGGGAGAAAGGCTTAGCTCATAATTTGAAAGTTTGGGACCATGATCATTTAGCTGTGTGGCTTGGGCTTATGTCAAAGCAACACAACATGGTGGCCACATGTGGTAGAATAGGCCCCTCAGCTCTTGGTGGCCAGGAAACAAAGGGCTGGATGCTGAAGACCCATACAGCCATAGGCTGGTGACTACCCATGAACACATAGACCTTTGGAGGAGAATATTAAGAATCCAACTGTTACTGGATGGTGGCGACACACGTCTTTAGTCCCAGCACTAGGGAGGCAGAGACAAGCGAATCTTTGAGTTTGAGGCCAGCCTGGTCTACAGAGTGAGTTCCAGGACAGTCAGAACTATTACAAAAAGTATTTCTATTACACTGTCTCAAAACTAACTAACAAACAAAAGAATCCAGCTTTCATGGGTCCCCATTGTAGGGTAGAGAAAAAACCCAGAACCTGCCACAGAGTTGCTGTAATTTGTTAGTAGCGTGAAGTGCTTAGAGCTGAGTGACCCCAGTGCTGAGCCTTGCTAGTTTATACATCATTGTATCTCATAGATTATAGATACCTTGTGTTCCTTCTGTTAATACTGTTCTTCAGTACTTTGCGTGTATCCTTCTTCCTTTTTATGTTTTGTTTGCTTTTACCCATAAACAGGGCTTCTCTCCCGCCCTAGAGTTTAACAGGCTCTTTTGGTGACAGGACGCTCTTCTGTCTTTGATTCAGCATCTCAGTGACCTCAGCACCTGCTCAACTGTAGGGATATCTGATTTCCCTTCTCAACTGTGAGCTCTTCAAGTTCTCCAAGCACTCATCTCTTGATACTGTGTGCTCCTTGATGCTTTGGAAATGTTTGCTGCATGAGTGGTTTGTAATCACTGGAGCTTTTCAGAGAAGCTGTTGTATCATCTCCCCTAGGGTTTCCTGCCCCCTTCTCATGGTGATCTTCATATCCTCCCTCACTCACTGTGATGTCTATTGGCACGGAGAGGGAGGTCTGCTGTTACTTTTCCTCTGATTGCATCTCTTTGTTAAATCAGATCTACACTTAGTGCCCCTTGTGCATTTTCTTCATCTCTCCCACTCACAAGCATGGATTAAGGGGTGGTCCTGCCATGTGCCGCACGTTGTTTACACAACTGTAAGCCATGCTTAGAAGTACAGGAGTGTTTGTTACTATTTCAGAAAGTACTATGTGTGTGTGAACTGTGACTTTTTGTACAACAGTGCATTTTAAGGAAGGGTAAGCAGCTTGGCTCTTGGGAAGGCAGAGGGTGCAGGACACCAATGGCGAAGAAAGATGAGGCAGTAGGCAGGCTCACCCTAGCAGTGGGGGGCAGCATTAGTTGAGCTGCTGGAGGCTAGGCTCCCAGAAAGAAGACATACAAATAGCAAGGTGAAGTAACTGGAGGGCAAAGACATACCTGCTTGTCTTGGGAAGTTAGAAATAAAGATCAAAAGCCAAATCACCTGCGACTCTACTGTCACAGGACCTAAATTGGCAGCTTAGTGGGGGTTTCAGTCAATGAAGTGTGTGTTTATGTATTTTTGAATATTGCCTTATAGTTTATATTTTATTTGAATATCACAAACGTCCCTATTTTACTAAAGATTGAAGATTTTTTGTTTTTAGTGGCTGCCTCTATATGCCATGTCTTTCTATTAACTGAGAAATTAATCAGATTGGCACACTGTGGTCTGTATGCCAGATCAGCCCAGAGCTGCTCAGATTTGCATTTAAGGTTGCAAAACCGTACAGCCCTCCCAGTGGTGCATGAGAAATGTGTCAGTGAAACCTGCACTTAGCTTAAAGCCTCTCACTTACTTACTATCTGGTCCTTAATAGGAAAAGCTTATTAACCTCTGGGATAAAGCAGAGCTCATTGACTACTTATTTGATACTGATATTTCTAATTATTTTTATTTCTTCATATTTACAACACATATTGTGCACACTTCCTTGGTTCCATGTTACTTTCTTAACTTGTAAGAATTGTTGCTGGGTCAGACTGTACAAATAAATACATTTTACAGTTATTGATTTTTTTTGCAAGTGAATGAATATTTTATCTGTTAAGAAGTACAGTTAAGGTTAGGAGATGACCTAGTTAGTAAGGAACCTGAGTTAAGATTCCAGGCACCCCCATATCAAGCTGGCTGTGGTTGTGCATGCTTGTTTGGAGGCAGGGGAATCCCTGGGACTTGCTGGCCAGCCAGTCTAGCCAAATCCATTCTGTAAGAGACCCCATCCCAACAATTCAGATGGAGAGAGTGAGGAAGACTCTTGAGTGTTGTTCTCCGGCCTCTGCACACATAGTGACATACATACACACATGCATTTGCACAAGCACAGCAACGTTAATGTGTGCACATGTATCCAGTGATAAAGTATAATTAAATAGAAATCAAAACCTGCCATTTGTTCCCAAAGAAAAGAATTGCCTTGCAGTGCAGTTTCTAAATCTTTACTTATGTTCCTCTTGGTTGATCAGTGCCTTTGTGAGTTTCCTTTTCCTGATGGTGACTGACTTTTTCAGAGAGCCGAGTGTTGGCCTGTTCATTTGCTGCTTTGTTTCCAGCTGTTGATTTTTGTTTGTTTCATTCTTCCTCCTGCTTCTGAGGTCTCAGCTGCTCTCTGTAGCATCCCAGGAAGATGCTCAGACAGCTGTTAGACCCTTTGTCCTAACACGGCCCTGGTGCACTCAGGTTCCCTCTAGTACTCTTTTCCCTGCAGCCTACACAAATGATAAGGAACATTCTTAATTTCACTAGGGAAGGTATTTTCAGAATTCCTTTGAGACTTCCTTGGCTCACTTGTGATTTGGGAGTGTGTTGTTTGTTGTTGTAGCTGGGGTTTTCCACCTGTCGTTCTTTCCTATCCTAACCCTGGTGTGGTCTGCAAACATCCTGTTTCTCTTCTTTTCCCTCCATTCAGGTGTTTGCTAGGCTGGCAGATCTTATTTATGCCTTGGTGCATGCTCCATTGAGCAGACAGTGTGGGCTCTGCTGTGGGACAGGGAGTGCTAAGTCTGCCTGTTGAGGAAGCAGAGGCATGTGGTGGCCAGGTCATCTGTGTCATCTGTTGGATCTGTCAGTTCTGAAATGGGGTTAAAGCTCAAGCAATGCCAGCTCTCCTGGGTCTCCATTGAATCATGTTCATTTTTGCCTTGTGATTTGATTCTTGTTGCTAAGAATCTTACATCTTCTAGTTAGATAATGCCCATCTGTATGTGCCTGATTTTACTTTATTCTGAACTCTGTCTGAAATACTCTATTAAAGACACTTTTGCTCTTGGCATAAGCATAGCATCTTTTTCTTCATTCTTTTACTTTAAATTGCCTCAATTTAAAATCATTTTCTTATACAACAAATGGTTGGGTCTTGTTTTTTCATATCATCTGATAGTGGTGTCTTCTGTTTGGATCTTTTACATTAAAGTGAGCAGTACTATTGAAATCCATTTCTCCGTGTTTCATGTTTTCTACTTGTTACATTGTTTTCTTTTAACCCTCTCTCTGAATTTAACTGATCATTTTAAAAAGTTCTACTTATATATAGTATTTCATACATTAGAAAAAAAAACCCACATTTTTAGTACCTGTGTTTTCCTGTCATTCCCAGCTCTTCTGTGTCAACTGCTGTTCTACAGGAGGGCAGGTGGCTGACAGCAGGAAGCACCCTTTGTCCCTAACAGCATTGCTGGCATTGTTCCACTCTCCTGCAAGCTATGACCTCTTAGGATATTGTAACTCACTCTAAGAAAGGTGCAGTTAGCCTACTCTAGCCGCAACACCAGTCAAGTTATTTTTTTAATTGTGACTGTGCTAAGTATGTAGAGACGGTTCTGTCTCATATTCTTTAAGCATTGTGGTGTGACAGCTGTGTTCATAGTGGGGATTACTGAAAGTGTATGGCAGGAAACATGGAGGCTGTGTGACAGTACTGTGCTTTTTATGCCCTTGGAGTTTGCTGTCCACAGGGTCCCTAGAAACATCCCTGTGGATACCGTAGGGTGCCTATAACTGCTTGTGTGTGTGTGTGTGTGTGTGNAGAGAGAGAGAGAGAGAGAATTGATTGATTCATTAGATTGATTTATAGGATACCCTCCTGATAGTCCAGCAATGGACTGAAGAGACTGAGAATCTGGTAGGTGTTCAGTCCATGAGGCTGGATTTCTCTGTAGTCCCAGTCTGGTGCTGAAGGCCTGGAGGATTCCTAGAGTCTTCAGTATACATTAGAATCCCAAAGAAGTTGCTTCTAATATTGGTGCATGAATGCTCCAGCAACAGGGTAGATGAACTTGCTAACAGGAGTGAGGACAAGCAGGTGGGAAGCAGTTTCCTCCTTCTGTAGTCCTGACTACCCAGCCAAACCATTGTCTACAAGCCCATTAATCAACACAGCTGGCTACTTCTCCTTCCAAGTAAAATGTTGGAATGTATACACTACCCGTAGTTTTGCCCACTATGAAGATTCCCTTCAGGGTCCTTCAGAAGGTAGTGTATGCTTTGTATTAGCATTCAGTGTATGGAACTGCTTCTCCTATAGACAGAATTAATGAATTTAGGTATTGGGATGGAAGTAGGAATGGTTCCATTCAATGTCACCCCTAGTGATCTGGTAGGAAAAATTTTGCTTCCTGATTTTATGACCTTTGCCCTGCTGTCCTAGAAGTTCGGGTACTAGATAGTGGGCGGTTGCTGTGAAGAACTTGACCGCGTGTTTTGTTTGTTTTGTTTTGAGGAATGTGGAAGGCTTTGGTGCTTTGGACTAGAAAAGCAGTTGAATTTTGTAAATAGAACTTAATTGTTCTAGTAGGAACTTGGAAGTCAGTGGCATTCTAGGAGTAATGCAGAAAGTAGAGGGCTCATGGGGTTCAGAGGAAGCAAGGACCTGACCAACAACTAGGCTGTTATATCTTAGCAAAGAATCTGGCTACCTTCTGCCCTCATTCTGAAAACTTGCCTGAAGTTAAGTAATGTACTAATTTCTTTGGCAGAGGAAATTTGAAGACAGTATAACATTGAGTCTTTGGTATGGTATTGATAGCCCATGTATAGTTGAAAAAGAGCAAAAAAATGAGCAGTTGGGACAGAAAGAAATAAAACATACACAGTTTGGAGGGAAAAAGCTCTAGGAAGTTTAATCTTTACAACCAAAGCATATAAACAAGGCGTCTCTTTCAAGAGAGACTTTACTTATTTAAAGAGATTCGCACAGTGAAAGAGAATCCACCTGTTCTACTTTGGAGGAATAAGATGCCCAAAAGACAAGACCCCACCCAGCTAAGCTTCCACCTTACAAGGAAGCCTGGTGTCTTCTCTAGAAAGCTTCAACATACCAGCGTGGTTGAAGGCAAGGAAGGGCCATCCCAAGCTGACAACTGACCTTGGCAGTGTTATCTACATGGCATGGGCTCTAGAGGCATAAAATATGCAAGGATTGAGGGGTCAGGGATTCTTCTTCCATGGTTCAGTGAGCTGCAAGTCCAGGCAGCATATGGCAGGGAAGTCTCTGTAAGAAGGCCGGCTCTAAGATGGCAGGAGACCATGCAAGATTATTGAATCAAGCTGAGAATGTAAAATCTGGTTTGCAGGGGAGACCCCAAATGTTAGAGATGCCAGAGCCATAGGATGTGTGTCAGGAAGAGCTATATAAAGGAATAGAACCAGCTCAAGAAATATATGTGTGTTGGAGGCCCATCTAAGCCATTGGAAACTAAAGTCCTAGACAACTGATATGAAGGTATAGGATCCTGAGTTTGTGCTGACAGGTTTCGGTCTTGCTTTGGTCAAATATTTTCTCATATGCTCCCATTCCTCTCTTTTGGAATGGAAATGTATATTCTGTGCCATTGTATGCTGTTGGGAGGGTGTAATTTGCTTTTTGATTTTACAAGAGTCACAGTTAAAATATTGTCAAGAGTATTAGAAGAGACTATACTTTTAAACTGTTAAAACTGAAGGACTTTTGGGACTTTTAAAATAGAATGAATGTATTTCGTGTTATGATATGAGGAGATCCTGTTGGGAACAGGGGGTGGAATGTGATTTGAATGAGAACTGTCTTAGTAGACTCATGTATTTGAACACTTATTTGAACAGTTGGTGGTACTGTTCGGTGAGGTTGTGGAACCTTTAGGAGTCAGAGCCTTGCTGGAGGAGGCACATCACTGAGAGTGGGTTTTGAGAGTTCAGAGCCTCACTCCACTTCCACTTTGCTCTCTAATACTTGTTAGTGCTTGAAGGTGTTATCTGTCGGGTCCCTGCTCCAGCTGACTTCTGCCATGCCTTCCCCACTGTATGGACTTGCCCTCTGGAACCCTAACCAAGATAAACTCTCAAGTTGCTTTTAGTGGTGGTGGTTTTTATTCACAGTTCTTTTTAAGAAGGTTGTTGTTGGCTTTGTTGTCTGTTCCTTGTATATGTGTTGTGCACATTGTACATATATGTTGGTAAGTTACCTTCGTGACACCTGCTTTATGATTCTAACCTTGCTTGGCAAGTCCTCATTGCTGTATCACTGTCTGACCTTCAGTTCTGAAATCCTGTTTGCTACCATGTGGCAGTGCCATCAGGAGGGCATGCAGGAAAGTTCTCTCTGCTCGTGGAACCCCTGCTTTTCAGGTGAGGAGAGCCAGCTCAGGGAGCTTGGCTGCTAAGGCCATGTGACCGCAGTCCATATGAGGGCTGGGGAAAGGAAGGGTCTGGTGTTTGAAACCCTGAGAAGTGGAGCTGCTGTTGAGCTCTGAGCCCATGGCTGACTTGCCCTGCTCTGTCCGTGCCCGTGTCTGAGGCTGTAGTACTAACTTGGGCCTCTGTCTTTCAGGCTGACGCTCCCTTCTCCCTCACGTTCACTCTGAAGCCGATGCACTGCACTGTGCTTTCCTGCTTGTCCCTCTTACTCTCTGCCGTGCTGGTTTGATGTCCCCATGTTGGATCTCTGCTTCTGATCAGTTACTAATTGCTCTTAACCATTTCCTGTACTCCAGAGTGTGGTTTGTTTGTTTGTTCCTGTTTCCCCTTTAGGAAGAATGCTCCCAAGTACTGACATTCTGTTCCTGGATTAGCTCAAGAACTGTGGCCTCTGTCCTGGTCCAGTACCAGTGATTATCTGAATCCCAGTGTTCTTCATCTCGTCACCTTGTCACCTTCCCAGCACCTCCTGTTAATGCTGTGGGTCTGTCTGTGATTCTTGCTTGTTAGGATCAGTCACTGCTGGGCAGAGTGTGTGAGCTAGCGCATAGGAACAGAGCTCTGTCTAAGATCCGGGCAGACTTGTGTTGACTGGGGTGTGTGTCTGGCTTTTGACCTCCCACAGATAATACCATGTCATTTTCTAAAAGTGATCTGAAACACGTGTTGATCTGATCCATGCTTAAAAATCATAATTTTGGTAATTACTTAGTTATATGGTTATCAGGGTATAGAGCTGTGTCCTGTAATTTTCCCAGAGTTTGTGAGTTACAACGTCCAATTGATTGCTTCCATTCCATTTACTATGGCTTTGTCCCTTCCCTGTCTTGTGTCCTCTCCTCAGTTTCATAACAGTTTCCAATGGTAATTGCGTTGATTTTAATTTCTTGAGTGAAAATTATGATCTATTTTCTAAGACAATTACTGTAAACATGCCACTTGCCAGTTATAATCATTTGGTCCAGAACTTGACCAAATTATTGCTTCAAAGCATTTCCATTTAATTTCAGTTATATTTGTCGGTGCACTCACCCCTGCCCAACCTCCCAGCTTCCACAGAGCACCACTGCTGCCCAGGAGGCTCACTGTGGCTGCTGGGAGCCCATTTCCAAACAGAAATCTGGAAGTCTGGAGACAGATGGAGGCTGTCCACGTAGTTTCAGGCAGAACTATGGTTCAGGAGGAAGCAAAAACAGGCTGTGAAAGGTGGGAGAAAAGGGTACATTCTGCTCATGGAGAAATCTTTAGTCATAAAACCTCAATTGCCACCTTACTCTTTTCTGTCTTCTTGCCTCAACCCTCTGTTCAAAGCTGTCTGTCCATAGTGCTCCCACCAGACTATGGTCAGCACATCATAGCTTGACACTGGTGTTGTAGCTGCATGGTTCTCAACTCGGTTTTTCCAATTGCAGAGTTGAACCAAGAGTTCTGTGAGCAGAACTCTCCTTAGCTGCTCCTTGTGTTCTCAGCCATAAAAAGCTTCCTTGTGCCTTTGTTTCTTTAATTATCTCTGATCTAGGGTGTTCTCTCTAGCCTACCTAAGAAGAAGTTCCTGGAAATGTGCTGTGTGCCTCTCCTCATTTCTGTGACTCTGCTAAGAGTTCAACTTTTCCAGGTTTAAATAAGGTGCAGAATAGAGCCCAAGGTTACTTTTACAGCCTTCTAACTTTTTCTGGGGCATGCGTAAATTGTACTTTTGTCAGATTAAACGTAGATGGCGCTGTTGCTCTATTTCATAGACTCCCAGGACTCGTTCTTTTCTTTTTTTTCTTTCAACATTTTCTAAGGATTTTCAGCTGTAGAGAAAACAGATACCACCCTACTACTTTGATATTTGTTAACATTTACCATGTACTTCATTTTAGTTGAAATATTTTGTTACCACTTCAACAAAATTAGATGGTAGCAGGTACAAAAGAATTCTGTGTGTTGCAGTAGAGAGCTGTGTGCTCATACACTGCTGGAATGGTGCCTTGTAAAGAGTGTGTGACAGAGTTGTCGGCTTGCGGCTCTGGGAGGGGACGCTAGAAGGTGATGCCAAAGATGGGCTTTGGTCCTGTAGAATTTTATCTAACAGCTAAACAAAGCAAGCTTACAGAACACAGCTACTTATGTCCTTTGCATACTTTACTGTTTGCATGCTTGCATTGTTTTTAAATGTTTTCTTATTTTCTGACAGATAAACCAACTGGATATGAAAGCTAATAAAAGCAACCTTAACCTTTGACTGGTTCAAATATGGCCATTTACCTAAACAAGTGCAAACCTCATGGGAGGATAGGCAGGAAGGGCAACCTGGACAGCTGCTGTATGGGGTGGGATTGGAGCCACTTTGTGCTAGGACACCAGCTTTTGCTGCTACCCACAAAGCTCAGTCTGCCACAGCCCTAGTTTCCCTGTGGTTTCTTAGGGAAGCATGACCCATGGAGCCATATGCGTTGCATTTCTCTAGAGTTGTTCTAGTCCTGTGAGGTCCTGGTTGTCTGCAGGTTTGCATAGTGAGCCTGGATGCTTCTTACAAGGTCCAGCCACCAGGAGCCAGATAGAGTATTGAATCTCCACTTGGAAACTGCAGAGAAGAAATGCCCTCTGTTGCCTTTACAACCTAGGTGTGGCTGAGTATCTATTGAAAATAGTATCTTTGCTTCATGAGCCTGTAAGAAAAGCTTGAGTGCCATCTCTCTCAGTTGTCTCAGCAGGTAGCCCAGGTTGGACTCACACTTGTGGCATTTCTCTTGCCGTGGCTTTCCAAGGACAAAGATTTCAAGCATTCAAGGATTTAAGCCTGCATGACTAGGCCCAGCTTTTATGTTTCTTTCTTTTAAAAAAAAAATGTTTGTCTCTTCAAGCACAATGGTTATTTTGAGACCAGCTTCAAAGTGAGTGAGCTGTAGCAACACTATATAAACATTCTCGTATCAGCAGGGTGAAATGGTAAAGCAAGGAGAGAAGCCCACAGTTGGTATCACTAGTGCCCAGTGAGGCTGACCGCGGATAGCTAAGGCCACCTCCCCTAGTGGGATTAATGTTGCCTGTTTTTAGTGAGGGCATGTGTGTACCATCTGCTGGTCCCTTTCTCCCTGCTCTTGTCTGTGAAGGACACATTGACTCTGTTTTCCCATTTCCCAAACTCTGAAGGTTCAGTGCTTCACAGAGCTCCCTCAATTCTAGAGCTGTTTCAGCAGAGTGGCCACACAGCCCCAGTGATTTGAGGGAGGTGGTGTTTTGGAGACACCTGTTGCTGAACAGCTATTATCTTAGGCTTTTTGTTGTTGTTTTGTTCTTTTAAAGATTTATTTTTTTTATTTTATGTGCATTGCTGTTTTGCCTGTATGTATATCTGTGCGAGGGTACCAGATCCCCTGGAACAGGAGTTACAGACAGTTGTGAGCTGCCTTGTGGGTGCTAGGAATTGAACCCAGGTCCTCTGGAATAGTAGCCAGTGCTCTTAACCACTGACCCATCTCTCCAGCCCCTATCTTAGGGTTTGTTTGTTTGTTTATTTATTTATTTATTATATGGATACTTCAAGACTCAAAGATAATAGTTTCCTAATGGTGCTGATTTTGATGGCTTGTTGTAATTCATGTTTGTCTTTTCAGGGTTCAGGATAAGATGGATGTGCTGAATTACACGACTATTCCTGTCTACCTTCCAGAAATCACGATTGGAGCTCACCAGGGTACCCGAATCTACAACAGCTTCAGAGAGGTGAGCCCTAGCCATGGAGCAAAGTCTGGGGTGCTTGTGGCCACTAAGCCACCTCTGTGAAGAATAGATCTGCTGCTGTCCCCCTCAATTTCAGTCAAAAGCAGTGCATCCTCATACACCAAGCCCAGCACCACTTCAGGTGCGTTATCTTGATGGACACCATGTCCTCCATTCTTTAGCTGGTGTCTCCAGTTCTTCATGGCGCTATCTGATGTTCACAGTGTGTCTCTAAGTCATGAGGCTTACATTTCTACAGTGTCCTCCAACCAAGCGCTGCAAAGCAGCAAGGACAGCAGCAAAGACAGTGGAGGCAGCGGCTCCCACTCCGGTCATGTCTTCCTGTAATTTACAGTCTTCTTCACGAGCCGTTGGTTCCTCCATTGGTGTGGGGTCATTTCCAGCCCTTCAGCCAGGATCAGACGTAGCAGGAATAGCAGCCTGCACCAAGCAGCGTCATGGAATGGAAAGAGCAATCCTCTGTCATGGTCTGCTGTAGCTGGCTCATTAGCGGAAAGTGTGAGATCACTGCATTGAAGTGGCATTGAGGGGGACATGTGGGAGTCCCGGTGAGAGGTGCGTGCGCTCCTGCCGCCTGCACAGCAGAGCACCAGAAGCATTTATCAAGGGTTCTACCATGGCCAGTTTTGTTTGTTTTTGTTTTTGTGACCCTTCCTTGAAGTATTCAATGTTTTCTTTTAAGCAAGTAATGTGGGCCTTTTTGAAAATAATTTTATTCACTGTAAAAATTTGGGAGCACAGTCATAAAGACCCCCCTCAGGCACCGTCCATTCATGTTGCTGCTGCTCTTACTGTGAGATGAAAGCAAGCAGTTGCGTGTCTCTTCCTGCGTGCCCTGTGAAGACTGTGGCTTCCTCAAACAAGGCTGTGGTGGCTCCTTGCTGTGCATGGTCTGGGTCTGGACTGATGACATCTTAACCTCAGTGAACTCAGCTGCTCCCTGTGGACTCCTTGCCTCCCTCTAACCATGTAGAAGCAGCCTCATTCAGGTCCTTCTTGCCCACTGTGTACTGTAGCAAAAGGGTCTACAGTATTGCTGGCCCTGCCTCCTCTGTACTGTCAGCTTTGACCTCATTGGCGGAGTGGATGTGCTGATGACTAGGTGGTTAGTGCTGTCCCTTTTGTGCCTTTAGGAATGGACTGTTTCAGTGAGTGCTGCTGCAGCGCCTTCCTTTCTCCAGCAAGTGTTTGCATAGCACAGCTTCTCTTGTCAGCCTCTCTAGTTCCATGAAGGTATTAAAAACCTCTTATTGTTCTCAATATTTGGAATATTTATCCAGTCACAGTGGAAGGAAGGTGGGTTTAGCTGAGTTGTTTCAGTGTTTTCTGGCCTGTCATAGGTTTTTGCTCTCTGTTTTATCTTACCTTTTTTTCTGGTTTCATTTATTTCCCTCTGCTTGCTGTAATTAGCTAGTAATCACTGGTAATTAAAGTGGTCAGAATTGACATATTTGAGTCTAATATAAGTAGTTTTCCAGTTGCAGACCATGGGAAGTCACAGACTGCATTGAGCCCCATTTGCCCAACTCCTCCTGTGACCTGTTGTGATTGTGTGTCTTAATTCTCTGTACATTTTAAGTCCCTCAAGACATTCTGACTCAAGATAGGTCTGCACCACCCACCACTTAACCCTGCTGTGGCTCACATCCTTTCGTGGCTCTGCTTCTGCTTAGAATCATTCCTCCTGGAGGAATTCTTTGTTGCAGCAAATTCAAATGATATTTATTTGATCTTCATTTATCTTTTATTATTGTATTTTTAAATTTGTTTGGGGGATACTTCAAACTTTAAAAATGGTAAGAGGAACTGAAGAGATCGTTCAGCAATTAGAGCAGAGGACCTGGCTTCTGTTCTTAGCCCTGACAGTAACTCGTAACTCTAGAACTCAGGTTACAGAGGATTCTGTGTCTTCTCCGTGTGTCCACTGGCACATGGTAATCCTTAGCTATGCAGTGAATTCAAGGCCAACCTGAAAAAAGTACCTAATAATAGAAAAAAATAACTTCTTGCTATCTGAGATCACTGTAATGCCCTTTTATAATCCTATGTCATCAAACTCATTGAACACCATTGTTCTTACTCATTGCATGGTCTCTGCACCTTTTCTCCAGGGTGCATCCTCATGCGTTAGGAATACCACTTCTCAGACCGCTAGGCCTGCTAGATCACATCCCAGCCTGGGCTGTGGAATTGTGTTCTCTTGAGTCTTCTAGTCGACTGCAATGACCATTAAGATTGGGACACTCAGCCAGGCAGTGGTGGCGTGTGCCTTTAATCCCAGCACTCGGGAGGCAGAGGCAGGCGATCTCTGTGAGTTCAAGGCCAGCCTGGTCTACAGAGCGAGTGCCAGGACAGGCTCCAGAGCTACACAGACAAACCCTGTCTCAAAAAAAAAAACATAAAAAAGATTGGGACACTCCACTTGAAGATGGCATTCTAATGAACAAGATGCCACAAGACCCTACTGTACCTGGCAGTGTACGTGAGAGAGGATTTACATGCAGCTGCTAACCACATACCAATTGAGGGATGTCAGTGACCCCAGAGACCCAGGGTGGGTGAAGTTACATCTGATGTCTCCAGTCCTTGCATTTGGATTTCCTTGATATTTAAGAACTTGATACTTCAAAACCTTTGGAAACTGCAGGTTGCTTAGCTGTTGACTTAGTCTGGTTTGTTGGCTGTTTCCTCATGAGTAGTCAGGACCTAGTTTTGTTGTGGAGGGAATGTCAAAGAACTCATTGTAACTTCCTAGGCAGCATGTGATTCGTTAGCCCTGTCACTGCTTACGTTTCCTTCTATCGTTTGATTAAATATGATGTAACTCTTTGATTCTTCGTGATCGGGAGTCATTGGGGGAATTTGGGACAGCAGACATGTTCTCTTGTCAGATTTTCTTACCTACTTAGTTACCACTGTAATGGGTTCCTTTTGTGTTTTTTTGTTTTTGTTTTGTTTTTTTTGAGACAGGATTTTGCTGTAGCTTTGGAGCCTGTCCTAGAACTCACTCCGTAGACCAAGCTGGTCTCTGCCTCCTGAGTGCTGGGATTAAAGGCGTGCGCCAACACTGCCCGGCCTGGTTTCCTAATTGTAATTCTTTTTCTGTCACCCCTTCCACATCCTCAGTGTCTGCTGTGAGGAAATACTCTCCCTGTATACGATTTTTTGTGGTTTGTCTGTGTGTGTTGAAAGTCATGAGTTCATGCCATCAGGGTCCCACTACTTCTACAGGGCTGTGTGGTGACAGCTCAGCCTTTCTCACACTCTCCCTGTTGGCACTTATAGGACTGATACTGTGAGCAGCCTTGCCTGCTCCCCTGTTGGCCTATTACAGTTACCATGGTTTGCTTCAAACCCTACCAATGTCTGTCACCCCCACTTTCAGGGAGTCACAAGCCATATTCAGCTTTAGGTTAAACTTGGAAGGGAGACTGTCTTCGTTCTTGTGGAATAATTTGCTTGGGGCAGAGAATTCTGAATTGCCAGCTTGTTTTCTTTCACCCAGTACAGACTTGAGCATCTTCGGATTCTGGCTCTGTGTTGCTGTTTCTGTGGCATGGTTCTTGTTTCTCTACAGGGTCTGGTTTTTGTCTGCTTGCTGATGTGGTCTTGAGCTTTGCCAAGGGTGTGTGTACCTGGGGCCAGACCATGTGCCTTTGTCCTCAGTTGCCTTGAGGTTTGTGAAGCCCTTTGTCCCTGTAGCTGGTCTCCACAGTCAGTGTCAGCTCTCTGCTCTCCTCGGGCTCCCAAAGGCTGTGTCTCACTGTGCCCCCTTTCTCAGTGTGTTACAGCCCACACATGTTCATCTGCCATCTTCCAAGTATTGATCAATTCTTTCCTGCCCTTTAATCTGCTGTCCTTATCATTGAGCTTTTAATTTTAATTATTGTCTTTTTTGTTGTTTCTGGAGTTTACACTTTCAACTTTGCAAAATTAGTTTTGCTATACAAATTTTTGAAACAGTCTCAAATAAAGTAATCTGATGACTGCAGTGCCTGTCTTAGGGTCTACTTTACTGCCCGCCTCACTACTGTTTGATCTTTTTGTCTCTGCAGCCTGGCAGGTGTTGTCTCACATCTTCTCTCACTGTGGCTGTTCCTTGTCCCTTTTGTTTGTATTTGATTAAGAATGTAAAGATAGTTTTAGACTTTAACAGTGCTACTCACCCACAAGGAGATGCACTACATAGTCATCTGGTCAGCAGTAAAGTGAAGGCAGACCACCAGAATCCATTCTAAGGCCACACGGATGGCTGGGCTGATGTGTTTGCAGTTAGAGCATGTTTGGCAGGCTTGCTTCTTGTCAGTTTCTTCCCTTCTGTGTGTACTGCTGCTGGAAGCTCTGTTCAGTGCCTTATTGCTGCTGCTGCTCGTGAGAGTTGAGGAGACTCCAGGAGACTAATGTGCTGACTGTACGCCCCCCTCACTGCTCTTTGTCCTGACACCCTGAAACACAGCCCCTGCCTGCCTGAATCCCTGTGAGTGAAGGACTTATTCACCATCCCTCTGTGCTTGTAGGGGAGGGCAGAGTTGGTCTGAGCCAGGTAGTCATCCAAAAGCTAGATGTAGCTAGGTGGTTATATGATGAGCTTGATACCATCACTGTCAATGTGCTTTTATGGCTTTCTGCATTCTGAAGTTCTGCTGGGTGGTATCTTGTCAACTTGATACAAGCTTTGGGAATCTCAATTGAAAAAATGCCCCTACCAAATTGGTCTTTGGGCAAGCCTGTGAACATTGTTTTGATTGATGATTAATATGGGAAGGCCCAGCTCACTATGGGTGGTACTACCCCAGGGCAGATGGTCCTAGATAGTATAAGAAAGTAGGCTAGTCAAGTCATGTGGTACAAGCCAGTAAGCAGCACTCCTCTATTTCCTGTGCCTCAGTTCCTACCCCTAGGGTCCTGCCTTGAGTTCCTGCCCCAACTTCCCTGGGACGGGAACTATATAAGATGAAATAAACTCTTTGCTCCCCAAGTTGCTTTTGGTCATGGTGTTTTATCACAGCAATATACCTAAGACAAAGACAAATACTGAATAACAAAGAGAGTCTATGGCATTGAACATGTGAATTTAATTAAATGTTAGAAATGTTTAAGATTTTAAACAAATAATTGGAAAAATCTATTTTTTTATTTATGGGTATTTTTAAAAATAAGTTTAGTTTTTAAAAGACATATCAGATAGATATACTATGTAATGTTTTATATATAATATAATGTGATATCATATAATATATGTTATATGATATTACATATATATCGTGTGTGTGTGTGTGTGATGGCTGTGATGTCACCAGCTTTCAGGAAATACAAGGCATGGACACTGGGTGTCAACTGAAGTGTCATCCAGGTCTCCAGCATTTCACTCTTTTCTTCTGTGCCAGGACCCCACCCAGACTTCATGGCACAGACTCCAGTTCTCTGCAGGCTCCTCTCAGCAGGGATGCATGGGCCCCTTGTCCTCAGTCACAGTTTAAGGAACCTGCAGTGCAGTCTCAGGTGGGCACTGGTGAGGTGAATGACCAGTGTGGCCATTTGTTGACCTTTATTGCCCCGTGTCTTTCCTCTGAAGGGTCGCTCTGTCTCTGCACTGTGTGTTCCTCAAGCTTCCTCTTTGGTGACTGAAAATTGTAACCATTTAGAGGAATGTTGGTTTGTTTGTTTGTCTTTTAAGAAAACTAAGTTGTTTTCATTAAAAATGATGGGTTGAAATGAAGCATGGTAATAATAACGACTTTCTTCTTAGAGTCAGAGTTTTCTTTGCTATTAAAGACATTAACAATTATCACAAAATTTCCCTCTGGAAATTGCATTATGGGTGAGTCAAGAGATGAACGCATGAAGGCCCTCTGTCTGTTTTCCACCTGGCTATTGACAGTTTGGGAATCTGTAGCTTTCACAAAGGCTTTCTCTGGCAGCGGAACTGTCTTTCAGCCACTGTGCTCAAACCTCTAACAATTCTGACTTAGTGATTTGCTTACACTGCACTGGCAAATACTACTGTCATTGCTGTTGGGGAGCCAACACTGCCTCACCCCACTCCTGGGAAGCATAGAGTGCCACCAGCAAGATAGTGAGTCCAGCCAAGCACTTGACTACAGTGTTAAGACACTTCATGTCATGAGGAAGGAGGCTAGTGAAAAGGTGCAAACTGGCTGGGTTTAAAGAGGTACAGGAGCTGTGCACCTTGGTACTGTGGGAAGGTCAAGGAGGTATAGTCAGACTTTTCTTTGGGCCGCCAGCTCACACATAACCACACAGAGACTTATTATTACAAATGCTGGGCATATAGCTTAGGCTTGTTCCTAACCAGTTCTTATATCTTAAAGTAACCCACTATATTTATCTACATTCTGTCATGTGGCATTACCTCTCTTCCATCTTGTACCCCTGTTTCTTCTCCATGTCTCCTGGCATCCCCCTGTGCTTAGAGCCCTCCTCCTCTTCCATTCTTTCTCAGAAATCCCCCTTATACCTTCTGGCTAGCTATTGGCTATTCAAATTTTTATTACACCAATCACAGAAATACACCTTCACACAGTGTATAAATATCCCACGACAAGGAAGGAAGCTCAGGGTTTTGCTTTGATGACTGTGTGGGATCTCAGGTGAACCTTGAGGAAAAGTATCAGGAGAGTGGGAACTAGCTAGCCAGTATTTTCTGAGTTTGTTACTTGATTTTTGTTATTAAAAACCAAACTTTTTGTGAATTGATAGGCAAAGAATAAATGAGAGGAGGTTCAAAAGAGAGAGGCAGAAGACAGAATGAGGACTAGATCAGGGGCTCGGGCCACAGTACACAGAGGCCCAGCTGTCCCACTGGGGCCATGCTTGGGACTGTCCCTGCTCATTTCGGAAGACTTGGTTGGTTTTTTTTTTTTTTTTNTGTAGTGGCAGCAAAACACTTGATAAAAACAACATTAGGGAAGAATTACTTATTTTCCTGAGAGTTTCATGGGTGGCAATCTATCCTGGCAAGGAAGACAAGGTAGGGAACAACTAATATAGCAGTTAAGAAGCCGAGGAAGAAGCCACACTCCCAAGGACTCGTCCATGGTAGTCACTTCTTCCAGCTGGGCCCCAACTCCTACTTTCCACCACCACCCAAACATCTCATCATACTCTATCTATCCAGGGATCAGTCCACTCGTGGATCAGAACCATCATGCTCGTTTTCAGAGGATAAATAGAGGCACACCCAGAGATGTGCTTTACTGTCTTCTAGGTCATTCCCAATTCAGATTATCACAAGTCTGCCCTTGTTGACTTGGCACCCAAAGGTAGCTCTAAACATACTGTATACCCCTGCCTCCTACCTGCACGTGTGTTTACCAGTACTTCTTCATCCATTTAACTCATTATGATGTCACAGCTCTGGCTGTGAAGAGTTGGGAGTTATCTCTACATGCATGGCTTTGGCACACAAAACAATTTGTCCCTAGAAAAGTCCAACATCTGTTAGCAGCTGCCTTCAGAGGGGCCTTGTCAGATGGTATAGATCTCACTGATTTTAACAACGTGGTATGTGGGACCATGGGTTTGGAACTGTCACCATTGGGTAGACAACTGAAAACAGCAACTTCCAGAATCTGTCAGTAGCAAGTAGTTCAACAGGGACAGGAGGGTCCCATAAGTCCCTCCCTGATTTATGGTTGACTGTTGACACTGACTCTCATACAGGTGCAGAGCAGGCAACCACAACTGCTGTGAGATCATGTGTTCAGTGGCTGTGTCGTGCCCTGAAGATAGCATTCTGCAACATTTTTCCTTTCTTCCCACTTCTATATTCTTTCTGTCCCCTCATCCATGACGTTATCTAACTAAGAGGTCTATAAAGGGATGAGCACCCAGCCATCACTTATTCTTAGCACCTTGAGCAGTCATGAGTCTCTGCATTCACTGGTATTCACTCAGAGAAGATTCTCTGATTGAGTCAAGTAATATTTATCTGAGTATAATCTTAAGTATTTAGAAGGCAGTTTGGTGTCAGGTCAGACAATAGTGGTAAGTTCCCCCTAAGAACCATGGTTTCCCAACCATGAGTTTGAGAGCAAAGGTTTATCATACCAGACATGTATTCTCCGCTGTGGAGCAGGCTTCAAATCTAATCCAAGAGCTATTGGTTACCCATAGTAATAATGCCACTATTACATTTGTGGATGCATCTTGTCTCTCAAGTTGGCTTTATATTTTATAGGGTTCGCATCTGGGTAAGACCACTGAGGCCTCTTCTCACCCTTTAGTCAGCATAGCACTTCCAGCACTGGGAGAGTCATCTGGCAGGGAAGAGACAGTTGGCTGGGTTCCAGTTTGATTTCTCTGTATCTTGAAACCAAGGTACATGGTGTCTTATCACTTAGTTCTGGTGGGTATCTGTGTGAAATATTCCTTTACACTGTGTGAAGATGTGTCACTGTGATTGGTTTACTAAAGAACTGAATGGCCAATAGCAGGAGGTATAGGCAAAACTTCTGGGCAGAGAGCGCTCTGGGAAGCAGAAAGGCAGAGTCACCAGCCAGACACAGAGGAGACAAGATGGGCAGTACAGAGTAAAGGTAACCAAGCCATGTAAAA
Source organism: Ellobius talpinus (assembly GCA_001685095.1). Classification (NCBI taxonomy): domain Eukaryota; kingdom Metazoa; phylum Chordata; class Mammalia; order Rodentia; family Cricetidae; genus Ellobius; species Ellobius talpinus. The sequence goes on along the minus strand of LOJH01006154.1, from coordinate 9,304 downwards.
GAGTGAGGATTTTAAATTATGGGTTAATTTAAGTTATAAGAACTAGTTAGGAACAAGTATAAGCTAAGGCTGAGCTTTCATAATTAATAAAAACTCTCCATGTGGGGAGCTGGCAGGCTATAGTTAACCAAGAAGAATACTGAGAACCTGTATTGGGGCTTCTCTGACCAATAACTTATAAGGAGAGATTTTGCATTTGGTACTGGGATTTTTGTTCATGCAGCCTATGGAATAGTAGAAAATATCTGGCAACTGTACATCTGCCAGAGGACTAAAATTTAGGTTGTGCAAAGAACTAAGAACAAATCTAAAACTTAAAGAAAACAGTTCAATTTAAAAATGGGCCTTGGAAATGAATAGAGAATTCTCAAAATAAGAAATATTAATAGCTAGTAAATACTTTAGAAAGTAGTCAACATAGTTTAGCCATTGGGGAAATACAAACTGAAACAACTTTGAAATTCCATCTCACCCCAGCCAGAATGGCTATTATCCAGAAGTCAGATGTCAGCAGATGCTGTTGAGATTGTGGGGAACAAAGCACTCTTAGTCACTGTTAGTGGGAGTGTGAATTGGTGCATCACTGTGGAAATCAGTGTGGAGGGTCCACAAAAAGCAACACATGGACCTGCCATATGACCCAACTCTACCACCCTGTGTATAGACCCTATTATATCCTGCTATAAAGACCCTGGCCCATCAATGTTCATTGCTGTTCTTGACACAATAGCCAAAAAATTAATCAGCCTATATATTTTGTCAACAGATGATGGCTTAAAAAAAATGTGGTATATACAAAATGAAACTGTACTCAGCTGTAAAGAAAAATGAAATTTTCAGGTACATGGATAAAATTATATATATATATATAAAATCTCCCAAATGAGATGAGCCAGGGCCAAAAGACAAATACCACACATTCTCTCTCATATGCAGGTCCAGCTTAGCCTCTTTATATCTGTGTGCTTAACTTGGAACATATGTAGAAGGCAGAAATTAGAAAGGAGCCATCGGGACTCCTTAAGTGAGGGTAGAACATAGGTGACATGAAACAAAACGATATTGTTGGGTGTGGGTTGCTTTCAGACAGGGTAGGGAGGATGGAGACGTGGGTCGTGGATGGGAGAGTTAGCAGAAACAATGGGTTTATGAAAAAGAAATATCAAAACCTCTGATTTTTTAAGTCACTTAGAAAATAAAGTTTAAGAAAGGAAGAGAAGGACTGTCTCCTGCATGGCTATAATGTTGCTTATAGAAGCCTTTGTATAGTAAATTATCACCATTTAAAGAGATTTGGAAAGAGCTTTGACTTCTTCCTGAACTGTCATTTTGAGTGTATGCCATACCTTGTTTGGACCTGGTTTTGCTTGACTTAACAGTTTTTACAGTACTGATCTGATAGTGACAAATTCCTTTGGCTGGCTAACTAAAAAATATTTATTTCAACTCAGTCTGAGAGGTGTTTTCAGTTGATACAAGATTCTAGCTTGACCGTTCTCACAACACCTGGAAGGTTCTCTATGCCTTGTGCCTGCATTGTTTCTCATGAGAAGTCTAGTCAACTCTTGTCTTTGGTCTTGTTGCCCCAGGATTCTTTCAGGGTTTTCTGTAGCCCCGTTAGTGCTGTTTTTAAGGGGTTCATTGTGATTTGCCTCTGTGTGGTTGTCTTTGTATCTTGCAGAGGTTTGCTGACTTTCTGGGTGTGCTCTCTGTACCTTTCAAAGCACTTGGGAAAGGTTTCACTGTTCCTAGGGGTTTGGGGAATCTATTATATGTGGAATATAGATGGAAGTTTTCATGGGTCACTGAAACTGCTTTGGCCATTTTCTTTCTGTCTTATTTTGAGTCAATTCTGTTATATCTTTGTGTTCACTATTTTCTATGCTGTTAAGAAGTATGCTGTTGTTCCATTGTGTTATTGGGATCTTCAAAGAAACAGAAGACAAAGGAAATGTTGAAGCAATGTATTGGGAGGAAGCAGAGAAGAGACAACTGGAAGGGGCAGGAGAGCCTGTGGCGTGCCTGGCAGGCAGTGGGGAGGACAGATCCAGGAGGCGTGTGGCCAGGCTAGAGGGCCTGGGAAGAGCCTGTGGCTACAAAGTGGACTGGCACTGCTCCTTTGCACCCAGCCATTGACATGGAGGGTGTGGCCTGCCATTTGCAGGTCAGTGAGTCCCAAGGGCCTGTCCTTCATAGCCCCACATTTGCATGACCCCCCCATCCAATAGAATTGTACTTCAGGAATCTTATTTTTAAACTTGGAACTTCTGCCTTTCTGTTTTCCAGTTCTCCCTTATTCTGTCATCTGTCATTTTGTTCCCAGAACATATCGAGCACTTTCCTAACAGATGCTTTAACGTCCCTGTTCACTAATCCATCATGTTCGTCATTTCTGAGTCAGCCTGATTCTCCCTCTGGCTCAGGGTCACATTTTCCACTTGCACATGTCTGGAAGTGCTTCACTGCGCAGCACATTGTGAGTTCTATGGTTTGGAATGCTAGATGTTGTTCTATTCTGAGACAAGTGTTAGGAGTGTTCTGGCTGCGGTGCAGTTACTTGCACATCAGCATTCTACGAGCAGTGAGTTTTAGTTTTCCAGTGCTCTAGCGTAGCCTGTTTTGGGGGACAGTATAACCTGAGGTCTCTCTTATGCTCGTGTGTGTGAGGAGGGGCCAGTGGGAACCCATCTGACCCCACCACCTAAAGTGAGTAGCCATGGATTCATTCTGCTCACAGCTCCTGGAGGTTTTCTCCAGCCTTGCAGGATATCACCTGTGCTGTCTGGACATTGTTTTCAGGTGAAGGCCAGTGGCCCTGACAAATTCTGGAGCTCTTTCTTTGCTTAGACCCTATGTCCCTACCTCTACCCCATACACTTTGGCCTGTTTAGGATTAGGTAGGACATGGGACTTAGCTTTCCAGTTTCTAAACGCTTCTGGTTAGAGAGAGAGGCCAGATGCAATAGCACACCCTGTTGGGAAGCTGCTTTTACTTGATGGCGCTTCGTCTGGCAGGTCTCAGTTGTCAGGCCGCCGTCCTGGAACCCAGGGCCCGGAGGCCATATGTTACAAGTTGGCCCATGTCCAGTATATAGTCAAGGGAGGGCTTTTCTGCACTTGCTGCTTTGAACCTTAAGTGTCCACTCAGCTGGCTGTGGCATGTAGAGGGGAGTATCTTTTATGACTTTCAGAACCCCACTCCTTCGTGTTACTTAAATCCAAAACTCAGTGGCTTCACTTGGGATACACAGGTAACAAGACACCTTGCCATTGCCTCTCAGACTCCCAACTGAACCTTGGTGAAGCCCCATAGTCAGCTTGTGCACAGGCGGGTAAGGTGGCTTGGCGCCCTGTTTGCAAGGGCAGCCAGCCTGAAGAGAAGCCAGTTTGCTCGTCCTGGTGTGAGGCCCTGGAGACCACGAGCAAGGAGAGGAGGTGCTGAGTCAGCTCCCTTGCCTAAGCCTTAGCACAGTAATCCAGACCAGAACTTCCACACTGTCAAGGTAGAGCCATGGAGGGGTGCTGTCTACACCTGCTGTTCAGGCTGTTTTGCTTCAACAAGCAGTTCTGTTTCTGGGAGTTTATCTGAAGCATCTACAAAGGGGAAGCATTGTAAGGAGGAGTGGAGGCTGGAAACAGCAGGACATGGCAGCACAGGTCCACTCTAGGCTGGAGCCGGTAGAATGAGGTGTCTAGGGACTCGGGCTTAGCACCCACTCCAGAGTTGGAACGATTGCAGATTCTTGTGCTGTGTGCTTGAGGCAAGTGACTTACTCTTTTTTGGTTTGTTTTGTTTTTTGTTGTTGTTGTTTTGAGATAGGATTTCTCTGTGTAGCTTTGGTGCCTTAACTCTTATAGACTGGGCTGGCCTCGAACTCAGAGATCCACCTACCTCTGCCTCCCAAGTGCTGGGATTAAAGGTGTGTGCCACCACCACCCGCCAATTTACTCTTTTTGAAAAAAATAAAAAATACGTGCACATCCTGTAACATTCTTTGTGTCTCCAGCTGTCCAGTGCCCTGTCCAGAGGCAGTTGTGTCTTGGGCTTCATCTGGAGCCTTCTAATGATCTGAATTGCTAGTTTAGATTCAGCATGGCTTCCAGCCCACAGATGAACAGTTAGCAACTAGGAATTTAGGGGTGCTGTGCCTTCTCCCCAGAACCTGGGGACACCCCTTACTGGATTTCATAAGCCAATTAAATGCTCCTGAAGAATTCCAGAGAGTGGGTTTTGTGAAGCAATTAGTAGACATTGGTGAGGCTCAGCAGGTTTTGAGGTTTTTGGCTAGTTTTTACTTTAAAAGTCAGACAATGCTCTACTTTAAAACTCAGACAATGGTGGTTGAAAGCCCTGGCTCTGCCGACTGACTGGCCGCTGGTGTAGTGCAGACCTGCTCAGATAGTCCTCTGAAGGATGTACATCTTCTGTTCGTCAGACAGAATTGTGTGAATCAGTCCAGCAAGTAAGAAGAAGCGACCTTCTCTTCAGCTGGAAGGCAATTGGAGAAGCTTTGTGTTTCAGTGGCTGTGGGGCTGGTCTGCAGCACACTGTACCTTTATGTCTTGCCTGAGACAGTTCTAGTCATACCAACTTCTCTCTGCTAGAAAGCTTCTTGCTGTTCACTCTGTGGAAAGGTGGTGGGGGGGCTGCTTCCAGCCTCTGCCTGCCCTCATGTGGCCTTTGTGGAGCATTCTGATGTCATACTGGGCAGGTCTCTGTCATGCCCTTTGCTTGTCTGGAGTTCTTTCTGAGCCCTGAGACTGTTAACACCTGGGTTCTTGTTTGTGACATCCAACTATCCAGCTGGAGAAGGACAGCTGATGACAGACCAAAGGCCTCTCCCACGGCTTCCTTGCTTCCACAGTCGTTTCTTGCCTATGCTCCTTCAGACCTGGACATTTCAGTGACTTCCCAAGGCCTGTGCCATCTTCCTTACCTGCCTGCACTTCCGCAGGACCTATGTTAAGCTCACACTCACCCCTCATGCACTCTTCAAAGCCAAGACCCTGTTGACCATGGCCTCTTAGTGATCTCGTCACTGGTTCTCAAAGCCAGTCACCATTCACAGTAGTCAAACAGGCAGTCAGGGCTTGAGAACAAAACATTTCCTAGGCTAGGTCCCCTCTGCCAGCTCTTGCTGAGTGCCACTGCTATCTCTTGTCCCTCCTGTCCTTATTGACATCAGTGAGAATTCTACGGGTTTGTCTCATCTAGACAGGGCTTCTCTGGGCAAGACTGCTTCATTGCAATGGATCCCTGCTCTCGGGTGCTCCCCTGGCTACTAGATGGGCAGTAGCTGACCAGCTGGGGTTTGGGAAAGTGGTCTTTACTCTAAACAGTGTTTTAATGTCTTCCCCCACAGCTGCCAGGCCGCAAGTACAACCCTGGATACAATGAAGAGGTGGGTGACAAGTGGATCTGGCTGAAGTGAATGGTCCCTCTGCCTAGCTGTGTCACAGCCATGAAGATGTCTGTTCTGCCCAACTCTGAACTCCAGAACTTTACAAGACAACAGGAAAAAAAAGCAATGATCGAGAAATTGCCTGAAGAAATGCTCAAAAAATCCAGTCTTTTCTGTACCTAGTTAGTTGATTGAAAGATTCAACTTCCATTGAAAAGGTTCTGGAACCTTCCAGTTTTATTTTGGAATCATTTGGGGAAAAAATAAAACAAAGCAGGTCTGCTCTGGAAGAGCAGCTCCCACTGGACGCCCCGTGTCCCCGTGCTGTGTCTTTCAGTCCTCTCAACTTCAAGAAATAAATCTGGCTCTATAGCTCCTCCTCCTGTGTCCGAGCGCGCGCGCACAGGGACACACACACGGTGGTGATGCGCAGCCTTTCCATGCCTTCCCTGCAGTTTGCATTCACATACAAAGTTGAAATGGTTTTCTGAAGCATTTCTTTGTTCAACAGTGCACATTAGAGCAAAAAGGGAAAGAAGACCCCCCACAGACTAGCAGAATGGTGTCGTCTAGAGCAGGCTTACTTGATGAGCATGGAATGTGGGTACAGAAGCAAGGTCTCATACTGTCACCAAAAATCAGAGTGCCAGTCCCAAGTGAAGAAAGCAATTGCATTTTGTTTTTCACCTGTATTGGAACCTAGGGGGGAAAGAGTCTTTATGAGCTGGTGTCAGTCCGTGTTGCTATTCGGGAGTTCCTCTGTAAGTTGTCCTAAGTTGTAAGTTTGTACTGAGCCCCCTGCTGTGACTGCTCCTAGTACATATGATTTACATTTAACTTAATTAAAACTTAATGAAATTTAGCACTCAGTTTCCTAGTAGCACTGGGCTCCATCAGGTACGTGCAGCACATGGCAGCTGGGGTCAGTATTAGACAGAACAGAAGACTTTCATCTTCCAGAACAGTCTGCTTGGCCTTACTGCTGTTACCACCCCTCTTCCATTCCTCCCTCTCTTCCTCCTCCTGAAACGGGCCAGCCCTGGAGTGTTGTGGAGCCCATTGAGGAATGGCTTAAAGAGAGAAAGAATCTTTATCTTGACTGTATTTCCAGCTCATGCCTACGAGGAGCTGCTGCTCCTGAACCCCAACACAGCAGACACGCAGCATTCTCAGCCATGTTGGCTAGCACATGTCACAGCACATCCCCGTCCTGAGAGTCCACATGCTTGTTTCATTCCCAGTGGCTCTACTCCCTGGGTGTGTGTCGCTTGTGATTTGTGTTGCTACAGAAGTCCGTCTTCCCATTTCCTGTGTTCACTCTACGTTGAGCAAAGGAAGATGAGTCCACTTTTCCAGGCTCCTCGAGGGTAAAGCCCTGCAGAGGAGTCTAGTAGAAGCTCTAATCTGTTTTCAATGCATTACCTCATTAGTTTCACCAAAATGCTTACTGCCCTTTGGAACTGAGATAAAAGAATGCGCTTTGCATAGCCTGCACTGGCAGCCTCAGCACTTTGACGATCAGGGATTCAGCACTGTCTCAACACTGGTTCTGTGTGCTTTCTGTGGAAAAGCAAGTCCTCGACAGTGTAGCGCCCTTGTGGCTGTCCTCCCCCAACACCTACACCCACCGCCGGTCTTCAGCAGAGCAAGGCTCAGCCTGGTGGCAATTGGCGTGCTCCCCAGGCATCAGACTGCTGCCAACTGCGATCCACCGTACAGCCATGGAGCCATGGCAAATAGCCGCCCACCAAGCAAAGCAGTGCAGTGAGGGCAGGGTGCGAGGCACTAGGAGGGGCTAAGGACCTGCAGTCAGGCTGTATGTGATGTAGTGTGGGGTAGTGCAGTGCAGTACAAATGACGACCTTTTCCTGCTTTACATTGGGCCCCTCTGATGGTTCCTAATTGCTAAGAAACATCCTGTGTTCTGTTTACCAGAAAGACCTGCATTGGCTGTTTGTAAGCCATGTGTGCTGGCGCCAAGGAGACAGGCCTGCTCTGTGGCAGATCCGCAAGGTTAGGACTGCTGTGCAGTAGGCAGGATGGTGCTGCACTTAACACAGCCTTTGAAACAGCTCAGAGCTGGGAGGTAGAGCCCAGACTCACCCTGGGCTTTACATGGAATATAAAGCCAACCAGCCAGCCCCTGAGGGGGTTCCCAGGACCTGCAGATCCTTTTATCCTGTTGGGGTTTTTAGAGGTAAGCTCCTCTGGAAGAAAGCAAGTCCAGGATTTGAACAGAGAGTTTGAGGGGAAGTGCCTTTCTCACCTGCATGGCCTTGTTGGGAGGCTCGAGTTCTGAGTTTTGGTGCATCCCATTTTCACCGGAACTCTGATCTGACACCCTAGGACCAGAGATCTCCAATATAGGCTTACCCCAAAGGATCAATGGCAAGGGATCTTTAAGGCAGGGTGTCACTGGAACCTATGAGATGACCTTTATGACTTAGTATTCTGACAGGAAGCTAGTCCAATAGATCTACCCTTTAAACCTGCATCTTCCTAGGAAAGGGTGGTGCCAGCAACAGTAGGTTCTTTCTCCTGCTAGCGCATTGGAAGCAGAGGCTCCCTGTGTTCCTCGCAAACTCGGTAGCCTCGTGGAGGTGAGCGAGCTGAGGGGCCAGAGCTAGGGCATTCCAGGTATGGGGCATAGTCCAGTGGGTTGTGAGTGCGGCCTCAGCCAGGTCAGTGGCAGGAAACAAAATGATGCCACCTTGGAACCGACCTGGAGCCAGAGCAATATGAGAATGCAATACTAAGGACAAACACGTGTACTGGCTTCCCCCCCAGTCCTAGGTGGTCACATCCACTGCCTGCTAATAAGCCTAGGGCCACTGCAGTGGGCACAGCCCAGCGATGGTTAGATATGTATGTGGGATCGTCCATCCCAGGCTTTCCTAACACTCCCCATACTCTGCCTTCAACCCTTTCCACTGCCTGCAGCAGGGAAGTGCAAGGTCAACTTCAAATTACAGCATTCTGCTAGTAGGCCACTCCTTGCCTGTAGGAGGTAAAGGGAGCCTACACGGTTGGCTCTTCAGGATGTCCTTTGGAGGCCCAGGCTGCTCAGAGCAGAACAGAGCCCCAGAGAGGCAAGAGGTTATGCAGAGCTGGAGAAAGAACCATTATGGATAAGAGCTGGCCAACAAGGAAAAAAGCACTGATTTGAAGCATCCTTATGTTTGAAAATGGATACAGGGATGGTTATATAGGCGATGGAGTCACAGCCTGTAGGTACCCTGTGGGTGGGGAGTTGTAGCCAGATGTGTGTACCTGCCCTTAATCGCCAAGTGAGATTTCCTCGTTTCAACCAGCCCTCAGTCAAAACAGTTGTTTTGACAAGGGTCATTTTGTCCTTAGCCTTTTAATCCACTTGCTGATTCCTCACCCTGACTTTCCCAGTGGCCAATTGGGAAAGAATGGCTGCCCCAAGGCCCTGTTTCTGATCAAACCCAGGTAAGGAAGTACTCTTCCTTCGTTATGAGAAATAAGACTGAAGTCCAAGCTGGAGTGGGTGTCTTAGGGGGAGCGACACCTCACTGATCAGCCTCACAGCCAGCCTCCAGACCCTGAGCTCACTGTCATCATAGGACAAGAGTCATTCACTGAGGAACTGCAACCACAGAGAGAAGGAAGCTCCAGCATTCTTAGATACCTCTTGGCACACAGCTCCCCAGGGGTCCTGTGTGATGTCTGTGGAGACCCAGTGTGGATGTGCCATGCGTTTCTGCACATTGTCCTGGGAGGGATAAGGAGGCACTTGCTAATATCTCTGCCTCCTTGATTGTGAGCTCTTAGACTGGCAGTAGGAGGCCAAAAGGCTTTCCCATCATGTTACACCCTACTACGGGACCCACCCCACCCCTATCACACCCTACCACGTGACCCACCCACACCCCATCACA
>LOJH01006153.1:0-15688 GCA_001685095.1 Ellobius talpinus | reverse complement strand
CACACACACATACACACATATGCACATATAATCTCTGTAGCTTTCTTAATTATTGTACTTTTTCCTCCGTAATGTTGACACTGAAACGTGGGCCCCAGAGGACTCTGAGGGCTGGTGACAGGCTTCCCACAATAACGCTTGTCTTGTTTCCATTACAGATGCAGGAGCCATGGAGTTGAGCTGCAGCGAAGTGCCTCTTTACGTAAGTCCCTGAGCATTTAGGTCCAAGTGGCCTTTTCCTAATTTCAAACCTGTGATTGAAGACAGGGAGAATGTTTTACTTACTATGGAGTTGAGGCTTTTTCAGAACACACACAGCATTGCTGTCTAAATTATTTGTTTTTGTATTGCCTTTTAAAATGGCCTAGCTCCTCTTTCCAAAATCTAGAGTTCTAACTATATTTCAGTACTTTTTGAAAATCTACATGATTTCGAACTCATTTGGTTTTCTTTTAGGAGGAATTTTCAGGCACTTTATTTTGTGATAATTTTCTGATAATAGCAAGTGTGCCTTGGAGGCTTGCCTTTTATTTATTTATTTTTTAAATTTTGGAGGTATGCCTTGCTGATAGTGGTTTTAGGTTTGAACATGAAATAGGAATTTAGAGAGCAAGTGTAAGGTTTGTGTGGAAGTGGCAGGCAGGGGACAGACATTTTCCACATGCCTCTGGCTTATTTCTGAGAATGGTAGCAATACAATCTAAACCAATTGTCTCCTTGCTCACAAAATGGCATCCTTTCTGCCTCCTTCCTCTAAGATGGGTGTGGGCAGAGGATATGGGTGTGCGTGTGGATGAAACTGTGGTTTGGAGCAGAATACTAAGGAAGCAGAACAAATTTAATCAGAAACCTCAATTAATAAAAATATTAATATATTCATCTACCACCTACACCTCACTGCTCAGCTAGTACACCCTCCTATGTTCTCTCGTTTTTTTCCTCCCTTCCATACACACTACGTAGACCACAATATTCCCTGGAAGATGACACAGTAATAAAATAAATAGATTTCCGACTTCTGAGTTACTCTAGGGTCTGTAGTTTTCTCTCCAGATTGTGATGTGCAGGTTATTAAATATCCTCTGGGTCCTGTTATAATTAAATAATCTTTAAAAAAAAAGATGGGCCCAAGACTAAACTGAAAACCTCCCCAGCCTCATTGCTGCTGACCATGTGGCTTCTTTCCTGCACTGATCTCATCTTCCCCCTCTTCATCCCAAAACAGACAAATTCCAAGCTGAATCATGTTATGCAATCACAGAATCTGGTTCTTGCCATCCTCCTGCCGTAGCTACCATGAACACAGCTCTGGCCAGGACAGAGCAGGAGAAGAACTAATACACTTGTCTGAGGGACAAGATGTTTAATTGACCCAAGTAATCATTCACTTAGAGAAATCTTTCGAATTGCTAAAAGTATACTAATTAAAATACAAGAAAATGCCAAGTAGGATTAAGAAAATAAGTCACAGCCTCACTAAAAAAAAGTGTAGCTTTTGTATTAAAATGATACTGTGCCATCAGTTCTAAGGTATGATTTTCTCCCTCCTTTTATTTCAGAAACTATATCCTGGCCTTCACTCTGTCTTGGTAGATTCTATCCCTCTGTATCTGTGATCTCGGTCACAGTGGTTTATATTATTGTCATTTCAGTGCATTCTGCATGAAATAATTGATTCCAAAATTATTTCACTCTGCGCTGCCTTTAGGAGACAAAGCTGTTGTGAACACAGAAAGACATGGAAAGATCTCTGTGATACATGATAAAATACATGCATAAATTAATTTTAGAAGAACTCATTTGATGACTGTAGTTCTATGTAACAAAACATGGCATTTTTCACGAACTATAAAATACATATTGTAACTGATGGTATCCTAGATTAGAGGTAGTACGTTAAATATGTTTAAAATGGCCGACTCTTCCTACCTCTGTCTATAATTATACATCTATGCTGTGTCCTGCTATTTTCACTTAATATTTTATGTCAGAATCATTGCAGACTGGCTACTTGGCCTCAGTAAGAAGCCAGTAGCATATGCTGCAATGGAAACTATGGTTAAACCAAGTCCCAGCAAATGTGCAAAATGCATGGGTATAGACATAGAACCCGTGCTACAGTTCGTTCCTGTATCCGGGGGGAGCATCTCATCACTGGTCTCTCATCGGATATTTGTAAATACAGTTATCATAAATGTTTGGAGGAAAAATTGTATCTGTTTTGAACATATGCAGAGCTTTTGCTTGCCGTTGTTCCCTGCAAAATAAAGCATAGCTTTATCTCCATAGTGCTTGTGTTAAATTAGGAATTAAAAATAATCTAGAGAAGATTAAAAGCACCCGGGAGGATGTGTGGGGGTACATGCAAATGCTCAAATGTGATGCTACTTTATGTAAATTGTTGAGCATCTGTGGATTTGGGAATCTACAATGGCTCCTGGAACCAGTACACTATGGATGTCAGGGGGTGAATGTCTTCATGTCTGGCTTTTCCTAGGTAACTGTATTTTGGTATATAAACCCTTATAATTATTTTTTTAATTCATGTGAGTTGTATTTTGTACATACACTGTACAAATTAGAACTAGAGTAAGCCAAGCAAATTGGAAGCCTGGTGTTTAATCTCATTGTGAGTTCTAAGTCCCATTGACAGTTTGCTGTTTGTTCTTTCGGGGTCCATCTGTATCTGTAATGGATTGAATCCCAAACCCTTTCAGCATTTACTTCAGTGCTTTAGTGTTGGCCTCTTGACTGTGAGGCATCCTATCTCTTAATGTTGATGCTTTTCATGTAGTTTTGACAATCTCAGTTGTTTAAAGTGATTCTCAGGGACATAATAACCCTGGTAAACTTTATAATTAAGGTAGCCCACCCCCATCATAAATTGTGAAGAACTCATAACAGATCGGGATGTTGTCTTAAATTATACAATAATACTATGTACTTTTGATTTTACTAATGATTGTTTTATTTTTACTAATGCCTATTAGGCATTAGTATTTTTCAAATAAAAACTTAAATTTTAGTCACTACAGCAGTCTTTTAAAAAACAAACCAATATATGAGATTTGCCTTAGGGAAAATTAGATCATCTGGATAATTTAATAATTCCAGAGGGTGAAATGGTTGGTGGAAACTATTCCTCAACCTCTACTCATAGCTCAGAATAAAGCACCTCGTCCAAGTGCGTCTTACAAGGACTTCAGATTCCTTTGACTGGGTTGATTTGACTGAGTCCTTGTGGTGTTCTGATGGTTAAAATGCCCGTGTGTTTCTATTTTGGTATCACTATGGAGATGTCTTTCTAAAGATGGTAGAGAAATGTTTTTATAACTCCAGGTTATCTGTGATATAAATATATGTTTGAAATTCCCCTTCATTTTGTTTGGATCCATGAGGGAAACTTTCAGTTGTGATCTTTCTAAGACTTTCTTCTTTTGTGCCTGCCACTATTATTCTTTTCTCTTTTCAGTATAGAACAGAATCCAGGAGCTGGATTGTTTTGTCTTTTGGGGGAGACGGGAGCTGAACTATGGAAGCACGTTTTCAATTTAATTATATTTTTGTTGTGTCTAGTTTCTCTCGTCCTTCTTGCCAGCACAATTTTAGCTTCTGTTGTTTTCAGTTTCCATGTAGCATTTTCATGCTATGCTGGCCACCTTGTTTTCACAGCTCTATAGAGGTAATCTTTTGTATTTTCTTTTTTGCACAAAGAAAGGACATAAAATTGTTTTCCTATTCTACTAGGAATCTATTTCAGAAGGAAATATGGGTGCCGTTGTATCTTTTGTTAGACTTCGGGGCTCCTTTCTGTTTGTTTATCTTTAGGAATCTGGTTTGCTCTAGTCTTAATGATGTCAGGATAGTCCTAAGCTTAACCACAGACTCACTTTAGTTTTTAAATGCAGTAAAGTGTGGTGGTCCACTGAGCCCCTATCATGAGAGAAGAGAAACAGACCGTGGAGACGCAGCCTGGTAAGACTGGCAAGCCGGGTGAGCGTCTCCAATGCTGATTTGTACAGAGTTGGGATGTAGACATTGCAAATCCAACTTGCAGCCTTGGCACAGCTTCCCGCATCTGTGGGTGAAGGGCCCTCAAGCAGCAGGTCTGCAAAGCCAGGCTCTTTGTTCTCTGCTGTAGCTTAGATGATAGTCTGGGCTTCATGTTCACCTTGAATCATCAGTGGGCATTGTGGTGTGGTGGTGGTGGGGTTTCAAGCTAGCAGAGGTGAGGTTCAGGCATGGGTAAGCCTGGAAAGATATGCATTAGAAGCCAGGCAGCCAATCTACAGTGTTTATTTTCTGGTTGAAGACTCTTTTAACTCTTTGAATACTCATCTCCGTACAGGAGAGAAGATACAGATATCTGCTTTCCCAAGTCTGGTGTACTTTACTTAATATATTGACTTCTAGTTTGATGTAATTTTGTTCTTCTTCATGGCTGAATATTGCTCCATTTTTAATGTACACCACATCTTAAACATTTTCCATGCTAATGAAAATCATTGAGTGTCCTAAATGCAGTTGTAATCTGGTGTTTGGAGCCTTGAATCATGCCTTAGGTGCCTGAGCTAATTCCTCCTCCATCAGCCTTTCCAATAGTTGGGTCTTATGGCTTATGTATATTATATATATTATATTTGACTGAGCACACTCCCTGGGTCTTGGCCATCTTTTGGGAGTCTGAGGATAGGTCTCAGGTTGTCTGGTTGAACTGTTTAAGTCCCAGGGCCATTTCCTAGCTCTGGGAAGAAGTTTCCTATTGAGGCAGTAAGTGACTTGGTGGCTTTGTTCTGGTATCACCAGGCAGACATCTCCTTCTGGACTCCTGCAGAGGCCCACCAACTTCTGGTTCCTGCTGAAGGAAATCCTGTCCTGAGGCCTGCCCTTTCTCTGTCTGTAGCTCTGCATCCCCCATGACTGGCCTCTCATGACCCTTAACACCCCTGACTCCTGACTGACCTTGCTTGACCACATCATTGGGTAGTCTTTGTGAGGACACATTGGAGGCTATGGACCAGTCTCTGTCACTTTGCTGATGCGGAAGTTAAAGCTCCTACATGGGGTGATTTGTTCCACCATGTTGACTCTGCCGTCTCAGCACTGTGCCTTGCTTTAGCAGATTCTGTGCTAAAAAACCATATCATGTGTTTGCTTAGCATTTGTTAGTGGCCAATCTCTCGGTGAGTTTGGGGTTTTCCCACCTTAATGGTTGATAAATTACAGTGACTGTCCAATTGCTCAGTCACTAGAACTCCATTTTCTTGAGCACTCAAGGGTGTTATTTGGGCCATTCCTGCCCTGCTGTCTTCCTTGAACTTTATAGTATGACAGTCTCAGCGTTTCTTGGTCAAAGTGTCTCACCTTTTTTTTCTGTCCTCAAGGATAGTGGTAACTATGTCCAGGCAAGTCCTGACCTTTGAGAGTTCCTTTGCTCATAGAAACCCAGATACAGTAGCCATCATGTGATAGCCCAGAAGCACAGATTAATAGAGACCCATTGGCACACTCAATCAAAAGCCTTGACTTAGAAACCTGATAGAACCCTCCACTAGCTTCAAGTCTATACAAACTCCAAAATAAACAGGGCTTCTGAGCACTGTGGCGCTTCTGGGCACTCCTCTCTCCTGGCTTCTGGGGAAAGACTGAAGTGAAGTATGTGGGGTCAGGGTGTGGAGGCAATGGTGTCTTTTCTAATGTGTGCAGCTATTTCTGGCTTAGAGAGTGGAATCAGAAGGAGCCTCTCCTGGAGTCAGCCTCTGGGCCACATGTTTGCTTTGTGTGAGTTTGTTCTCTGCAAATGTGGCAGCAACACCGTCTGTGTCCTGACTTAGACACAGGCGCTTGAGCATCCTCCCACCCGTTGCCAGCTGTTGGGAATCTCTGCCAGTGTTGTTGAAGCCAGGCTTGCTGAAGTTGGCCAGCTTCTAACAGCTCTTGTTTTCAGCCTAGTTGAGCTTTTCCCACTCTCTCTGTTTATCTTGTTGGTTTTTTTTAAAATTTGTTTCCCTTTTCACCTGCTTGCTTTCAGAGGATGCAAATTTCAAGGTGGTACAGTGTAGCCACAGAGCAAACCAGACCATGGGGACTATTTTACCCTGCCTGGCCAGTGGCCACTCTGCCCATCCCTGCAGTGTCTGGAAAGTATTTGGGGCTATATAACCAAGTGTTCTTAAGTCTGCATCACTTCGCTTCCCTTATTTCAGTGACCACCTCACAATTTTGGGTAATGTGTTTTCAATAAATAATTTGAAGTAACTGACTTGATTTTTATTACATCTGATTATTTCTTCATATGTGTGTGCATCCCTGTGTATGCCATATGTGTGTATGGGAGTCAGAGGACAACTTGCAGGAGTTGGCTACCTACTTCCACTCTATGGCTTTCCAAGTCGGAACTCAGGTTATCAGGCTTGATGGCAGGTGCCTCTACCTGAGGGATCATCTTGCTGGCCTCACAATTAGCTTTTACATTTTGTTCTTAAACATAAACTCCATCTAAGGGGATAGCTCAGGCCTGATGGTTTAAGTCTCAACAGTGAGAACCTTGGTAGAAGAATTGAAATGAGATCTGGTCAAAGTGATTTATTTAGGTGTTCTAGAAAGTCAGCTTTTCTGGAAGACATGGATACAGCGATGTACCTAACCCCGCCCCCTCACAGACCTCCACACACAAGCCTGGGTGTGTGTGGTTCAGAGAAGTTGTCTTAAGACTGCCTCTCCAGAACTTCATGCAATCTGGCTTTAGGCCTCTTGTTCCAATTGAAGTCAGTCTTAAAAAGGTTATATATTTACAGTTTTCTTTGCTTTACACTGTTGTTTCCCCCTCCATTGTAAGTCTTCATTTGGTTCCATGTACTGTAATATCAGAGATCAAGAAAAGAGGCCCCAGACCCCTGCCTTCCCCTAGTCTAGGAAATGGGGGAAGGCAGACAAACAAAAGTGAAAATTCCAGGTTGTGATGTGTGTTCAAGCAGCACAAGGTTGTGCTAGAGTAGCATGTTGCTGTGCTGGAGAGTGGTGTGTGTCTCTACGTGTATGCGTACACGTATACACGGGCTTGTGACTAGAGTGAGCCGTGCAGTGTGTCCTAAATAGGGGAATCAGACAACAGCACAAGAGTCGGGGAGAGGGCAGGAACTTCCTGTAACAGAGGCAACAGAAGGCTAGAAGGAAGGTAGGTGACAGATTAGGGGTGGGTGGGGCCAGATCAAGAGTAGCTGGAGTTGTGCGTGTGACCTCCGCGGAGGATTTGTGTTCTGATTTATGTTGAAAAGTGACTCTTTGGGGGAGGGGGGCTCCCTGACCTCCTGCCACTCCCATGCCAGTGTCCCAAGGCTGTGTGTGAACAGTTTCCTGCTCTAATTGCGTGGCTTTCTCCAGAGTCCCTTCTCTCCTGCTAGGCCAGCTCTTCTGCTCATATTCTATTGTGGCTCCTCCTCGAGTACACCCACGTGTGGCCTTCTCGCCCTGCCCTCCACTCTGGCCGCCTCTTCTTTTTCCTCACAGTCTGTTTGCCATTATCACTTAGTTATCCATCCTTGACTTAAAACCCAGATGGTGATTTTTTTTGAAAGCATTTTTCAAGTTTCTCTCTCAAGTAGCCCCCTTTCCAGCTTCCTGATTTTTGTTGCCAAGCACCAGTCTCCCAGAATCCCACGCAAGAACCACGTTTTTCTGAGTCTTCCTATGTCCTTGGAGTTGATACTTATGTAGGGCCTCCTGCTCCTGGGGCTGCCCACTTCTGTCCTTGACAATGACAGTCACTGTCTTTATTTACTTTTGTATTCCAGGGACACAGAAAGACTCGGGTGGGTCAGTCAGGAGGGGGCTGTAATAATAAGTGTCAGCAAACCTGATGGTTGGGAGAAACACGTCCCGGAGTCTGAGACTTGACTATATTTTTAGGCACTGTGTGTATACTTTTGTGAGGTAGACAGAGCCTTGTTGAGGACTAGAATTTTTGAGAGAAGATGTTCTGTTGAAGTAGCAGGTCTAGAAACTTAACCTTCCCTAACAGATTCTTGTAGCATCCTCTGACCCACGAAAGAGTCTTCATGAGCCATGTCACATGCACACAAAAGAAAGATTTTTAAAAATTTATATGTGTGTGTATGTGTGTACCTATGTCACACGAATGCAGGTACCCGCAGAAGTCAGAAGAGGGTGGAAGAGGGTGTCAGATCCTCTGGGACAAGAGTTTCAGACAGTGTGGATTCAAGGAAGCAAAGTCTGGAAGAGCAGAGACATTAACTGCTGAGCCTTCTCTCAATCCCCATGTGCACACTTCAAATAACAGCAGCTTTTAGTGTTCTTTAGTAATATCTCCCAATATCCAGAGTTATTTTGATTCACAACCCTGCAAAAAATTGAGCTGATACCTTGCTGATTTAGGGTATTGTGTGGTGTCTTACAATATGTTTTCTCGTTAGCTATTTCATGAGAACCTTAGGTTGCTGATTATCGTCAGCAATGCTAGGTGTCTGCAGCGACACTGGTGCTTCCGTTAACTCACTGGGTAGGCTGTGCATGCCAGGTACTTAGTGAGTTACAGGTGGGAACGGATGATGAGCCTGGATCGCCCGAAGGACTCTTTCGGAAAAGGAGAATAAAGTTACAAGCACCAGGCTAGCTAGGAAGTGAGGGTTGCTAACGAGGAATTAGAAATTGGGAAAGCTGACAGACTCCATAGGTTAAACCATCCTAATTCAGTTGCTTCTTGTCTAGGTATCGCCATGCCCTCAGACATTCCAGGGCTTCTCGGCAGGAAGAGGAGTGTCTGGGGGGGAAGTGCGTGGAGAGGAAGCAAACATTACTAATGGCCATTGAAATGTCCACTCCTACCCCTGCCCCCACCACCCCTACCACCTCAGAGAATAATTTAAATTTTTTCCTGTAATGTAATTCGCATTGAACACTTTGAACAAATACCAGGTTACCAGCTGATTTCCCACTCTGGCGTGTTGTCTTCTGATGGCATTTGGTGGCCACCCCAGCCTTGTGCAGGTTAGGAAGCTGCCTATTGTTGCAGACCAAGAAAGATGACAGTGATAGATAAAGTGCTCAGGATCCTCCCCAAGGTTTGGGAGACAAACTTATGAACCAGATCCCCAAGACTTCATTCCTGCACTTTGGGGACTGTCCCTTTGGGATTCCAGCTTTACAGACAAAGAGAAAATGGGCTGTCCTGCCCTAGAGACTTCGCAATTAGGAAATCCATTACTGAGAGTGTTCGTCATGGTCACTGGGACAAAGGGCTGTGCAGATATACCCTGAATTCGCTTCTGAAACCACTGGGAGTTTAGGGGGTGCTTCTCAGAGCAGCTTGCATAGGGATAGCTTTAGCTAACCGGTGAACCTCAGAAAAAATGTCCAAGGCGATGGTCTGGCTAAGAGAGTGTGTGTGTTGGCTGGGCCAGAGGATGGCAGGGAAGCTGGATCTCAGATGAACTAAGCCATTGCGCCTCCAGCTGCCACAGGGTGAAGTGATGATGGAGCAGATCCCCTGTGCCTACCTGTCTGTATCTGCATCCTCCTGCGTCAAGTTCTGTGATGTGTCATGTGGGGGAGAGGGAGAGGGAGTGTGTATGGGGGGGAGTGGGGCTAGGAGAGGGAGAGGAGGGAGTAGGGAAAGGAGAGGGAGAAGGAATGGGAGAGGGAGATTTCAGAACAACCTTTTCGGTTGGAGTAGGGGGATGGAGGAGGATTTAGGACAAGTTGCATGTGTACACCATGTCACAGACTGACATTATCTTCTCCAAAAAAGACTTCCATGTGATTGAAAGTGACAGATTTGTGGCGGCAGCCTGTGGAGGACCCTGTTTCTGTGGGTGACCTGGCTGTGGGAGGTGCTAAGTGGGGAGGGGAGTGATGGCAGGGATGTTGAACATCAGTGTTACTGAAAGAATCCATTTGAGCTTTCAACATGGTCTTTTGTCCTTTAGAATCTCTCTGTTGTTACTGAAAATGATTTTCTAGGGTGGGGAAGTGTGGCTTCTTGTATTCTCCTAAGAACAAATAATAAAAAGACCACGGGGAATAAAGTGAGTTGATTGCTGAAGAATTCATTTTCAGCAGGGATGTTTATCAGATGATGTAATGAGCTTGCATCATTAAAGGAATAACTAATTTAGATATACTTGAATAGTGGTAAATTAGATTAAAGAAATGTGTGAGTGAAGCAGGATCCATAGACTTTTACCACTTAATGCTCACTATAAGATGGTTTAAAGGAATGGTCCGTATTTGGTAAGTAACTGAAAATGTTTTACATAAGTTGGAGTAAACTAGCCCAAGGATGGGTGGCATAAACGCTAGTTGAATGACTTTTGGGTGGGAAGTTCAAAATCATCGTTGATAGCTAGAAATTGTCTCTTTTCATTTTGGCTTGTGACTTCAAGGCTCTTTACCTGCTTGCTTGCCTTCTTCATTAAACAATAAAGGCATTGTAGAGGAGTGATTTATGCTTAGAATCGCTGTATATGAATGAAGGTGTCTTATTTGACAAATCCAACAGTGAACATAATAGTCTACAAAATTGTATGTTTGAGTTCAGGTGTGTAGACTGGGTTTGTTTCCACTCAGCATCCTGTGTTTTAATATTGAATTGTAAAAGATGTTAGAAAATAGATGGAAGATGATTAAACACTCTCTCCTATAGATGATACTGTGTCAAAACCCCTCGCTAGAAAGGAGGGGAAGCCTTTCAGAAGAAAATAGATAAAACTGGTGGTCAGGGGCTGAGATATGGCAGGTGGTCAGTGAGTATATTTGTGTGTCCAGTTGAGGTTGAAGTGAGTAGAATTAGGAAATTGTCATTGAATTACATGCAGTCCTGTGCTTATGAATGGGAACATGGGAATGATTTTTGGAAACTTTTGATGGAGGACAGTCACCTGTATCTTTCATCGATGAGTAGATAAACTATGATATATTTGTATATCTCCCTACTTTTCTTCCACTATCCATAAATGCTGGCAATCACTGATCTCATCTTCATGCCTATAATTTTCTCGTTCTTAGGATTTGTTTTGAGACTGGGTTTCCATGGCTGGTCTGGAAACTCACAATGTATTTCAGACTGGCCTCAGACTCAGAGATCTGCCTGCCTCTGCTTCCCAAGTGCTGAGATTAAAAGTGCAAGCCGCCCCACCCTGCTTGAGAATTTTATATGGCATGGAATCATACATACAACATGTGATCTTTTGAGACTTTTTCCCTTTTCATCTAACCTGAGCTCACAAGAGGTAGCCAATGTGCCACAGGTATCCACACCTCGTTCTTTTTGCTAACTAGTGTTCTGTAGAATGAGTATGTGAGTTTGTATCATCCTGTGACCCTGGAGGACATTTGGTTGCTTGCAGGTTTGGGCTATTATACATAAAGCTGCTATAGTCAGTTTTTTTCAAATCAACTTTTGCTCAGATGCAAGCTGCAACTCTTTGACATAAATCTGCAGTAGTCTGTTTGCTGGGCTGCGTGACTGTATGCCTATGCTCTAAAGGTATGGCCAGCTATTTTTCAGGGTGGTCACAGCATTTTGCTTCTGATCAGCAGTGCGTATTTGAGAGGTTCCATTTATTTGCATCCTTGTGAAGATAGGATAGCTCATTATAGTCTAAAAAACCAAAACTTTTGCTTTGTTATTCTGATGCAAACATTAACATTTTAGCCATTTATGTTATGTGTGAGATGCATGCATGTGTATATATTTGTGGGTGTGCATGGGCATGGGTATGCATGTGTGTGTAGAGGAGGCCAGAGGCTGACACTGGTGTCTTCTTCTGTCACACTTCATTAGATTTTTTTGAGACGGAGTCTCCTTCTCTTTCTGAACCTGGGGCTTGCTGTTTCTGCTAGATTCAACTGCCAGCAACCCCCTCCCATGAATCTCTCAGTTGCTTCCTGTGTATGCCTATAGTCTTCCTTCTGGGATTATAGATATGCCTATCTTTTCTACATGGCTTCTAGGAATCTGAACTTAGGTCCTCATTCTTGTGAGCCCATGGGCCCCATTTGAACCATTTTTGAGCCTAGTTTAGCAGCACTAACTACATTTACATGTTGCACACCCATCCCTTCTATCCATATTGGAGACTTTTTCCTCTTCTCCATCTGGAACTCCTTATCCATTAAGCATTCTTAAGTCCCCCACAGCCCATGGGAGCCACCATTCTACTTTTTAATCTCTCTATACTTGATTACTCTAAGGCCACTGATGTATGAAGATTTGTTCTAGTCCTTGCTTTCAGTGTTTTGAGTAGATACCTCCAAGTAGAATTGTTCATTCACATGGAAACGCAATGCTTAGCTGTTTGAAGACTCGCCAGATTGTTTCCCACAGCGACTGTGTGGGTTCACACTCCACCGGCAGTGTAGAGGAGTCCTGTTTTCTCTGTGTCCCCACCAACACGAATTTTATGTTTGTGTTTTGTTTTAAATGAAGATGTCTTGATGGGTGTGGATTTTGATGGTGGTATTGCAAATGGGCATCCTTAGCACAGGGCGCGTTTGGATTTTGATGGTAGTGTTGCAAATGGGCATCCTTAGCACAGGGTGCGTTTGGATTTTGATGGCGGTGTTGCAAATGGGCATCCTTAGCACAGGGTGCGTTTGGATTTTGATGGCGGTGTTGCAAATGGGCATCCTTAGCACAGGATGCTCTCACTGGAGCTGCTCCACGCTTTGTGTACTGATCTTGGCCAGAAGGCAGGGACACAATTCTCAACTTCCCCACGTCATGACCCACATTTGCACTCACTCAGCGTGATGTTAGTGTTACTTTGTTCTCTGTGACAAAACGTGTGTTTTTCCATCACTGCGCAGATTTGGATAATGATTTGAAATACCAGATTTATATGGCGAGTTCACTCAGCTACACGCACTCTGATCTAGTTTGGATGGGACGTCCTGTTCTTTAGGTCGAATCCACTGTGTATCTGCATGTACATCAACACATATATTTATAGCCATTTGAATCCATTTGGGAAGCTGGTGTACAGAGTACGGGAGCTTAGCAGAGGTGAGCACTGTTGTAACTCAGTTGTTTTCTGAGTTTACAACAGAAAACATCTCGGGAAGCTTGAGCAGGCAGGGCATGTTACTATATACTTTTATGGCTAAATTTGTGACATTTGGTCAAATTGCCTAAACCGCGATGAAAAGAAAACAAGTTTTTATAGTACCTTGTAAATCTAACCCAGAGGGTCTTATTTTTTATTTATTGACTTATTTTTTTAGGATTCATAATTCTTGATCCTCTCCTTAGGATCTGTCTTAGCTGCCTAGACAGGAACCTTGTAGTCCTGAAAGGTCTTTGTGACAGGACTCCTGTGGGGAGGAAATGCAGCTCCCAGATCCTGGAGCCTCTAGCCTCAGGAGTCCCTGTGAAGGGGAGGAGAGGGAAGGTGCCCACAGGGGATGCTAATTTAGTCTGTGTCCACGGTGCTCATCTGCTACCCTCAAGTTACCAGCCTCTTCTCGTTCCAATATTTAGTTCTGGGATTTCAAAGTCTTTATCCTGTCTGAAGAAGTCAGTGAGCCGGTCTCCCTGTCCCTCTCCCCCTTTCTCTGGGAGATGACTGTTGACCATTTATTTAAACATTAAACTCCCACCCTATTTAAGTCATGCTGAGTTACTTTCTATAAACAACAGAACCACGCAGCAGTGTGAGTGTGTGGGGGTGGAACTACAGGTGGGCGGGCACCTGGAATTGCCATTCGAGATATATAGTTGGGCGAGGCTAATGGATTAAGGAAGATTGCATTATTTTAGGGCAGATAAACAAATGTTACTATTTTGTTCTTATGATGGTAAAGGCTCAGAGGATCTGCTTATTGACCAATCTTCTGGAACTACCTAAAGGATGACTGTAATAAATAAACAAATATATTTGTTTGTGTGTGTGTGCACGTGTGCACACGCACACACATATACATGCATATGCACACTATCATGTGTGTGCCATGCTGTACTTCTACCACGTAGATCCTAGGGACTGAACTCAGGTTATCAGGCTTGGCAGCAAGCCTCGTTACCTGATGAGCCATTTTGCTGGTCCAAACTAAAGACTTTTAAGATGAAAAACTGGCTATGAACAGAACCTAATAACTATGATGCAAAAGTTGAGACATCATGGTATGATAACACATTTCAAATCTGGAGAGAAAGCTAGCCACCGTGGAGGCTAACTAAGAAGAATGGTACCTGGGAGTCTTTCTGACAGCTGCGTGCGGTGGCACATGCGTGTAATCCCAACTAGTAAAATACAGGGGGAGGGCGCTGTCCTTGGGGGGGGTCTCTAAAAAAACCCACGTTTCACCTCATATATGGCTGTTAATCTCCTTGATTGGGAGTTTGTGATTAGCCAATACTTCAGTGAACTGTGCAGAGTGTCTGGGGTGAAGTTCTGGAGTAGCCCACTCTCCAGCATGGTCTGCTTGTCAGTGTTTCGTGGAGAAAGGGAGAGGGGACAGGAAGTGCATACACAGTTTGAGGAGAAACAGGGCATTTTCATGGTCTTGTTGGAGGATTTTAAATGCTGAAATATGAAGGCATTTTATTACTATGGTGCTTTGTGGCCTGTGACCTATTTCTAATAGCCCTCAGTCCCATGAATTGCTTTGTGTCTAGTAAAGAATTTAAGACAGAGATGGAGGGAAGCAGCAATCCCAATGATTAGTGGATAAAAAATCCATATGGTGAAGAGAGGGGAGGCCAGCTTCCTTGTTCATTGTCACATGGCTTACAGCAGAAAGATAAGAAAACAGCCAAGTGACCATCAATAGATAAATGGATTTAAAAATGTATGAATGGTATGGGAAACTATTCAGTCTTAAAAAACAAACATAAAACAAAAAAACCCCCACAAAAATAAAAAAAACAGAAGTTCTGTTATTTTCAACAACTTTGGACTGAGGATGATATGCTAAGTGACCCAAACCAAGCAGAGAGACAAACATAAGGTTTCATGGCCATGTGATGTCTCCCAGTAAAACTCACAGAAGCAGGGAGCCAGAAGGTGGTTACTAGAGGCAAGGGGAAGAGTGAGTGGGTGGGAAAGAGGAGAACTTGACCACAGAGAAGTTTCAGTTAGGCAGCTGGGGTGGCCCCTGGTGATACAGAATGCACATTTCAAAATTGCTGCAAGAGGCTACTAATTGTTCTTAGCATATGGAAATGAGTGGGGCTTGAGGGGAGGGCTATGGGGAATAGCCTGAGCTCATCATTGCACAAAGTTTGGAAGCATCAACCTGACACCTCTGTTCCTCGGTGTGCAATAAAATATAGAAAAATAGAAAAAAAATGGAAAAGCAGGCCTTTGGGCAAAGAACTGCCCATGCCTCCACCACTGACAAAATGCATAGTGTCCAGACTGGACAAGCAGAACACACACACACATACACACACACACACACACACAGACTGCCAAACTTTGCCAAGACAGAATTAGATGGTTTTGAAAATTTTTCTGCATCTAAAAATGGTCTGTCAGTTACTCTAGGCCTTAGCCAGAGTTGGTTGCTCCAACGTCGCAAATGAGACTTTGGGTGATTGCCCAGGTAGCAAGTTGTCTCTGTCATTTATTGCACATTTTGGAAGTTGCTTGCACTTCCTGTTTACTCAAGTAAAATCATTTCCCTTCTCAGGTCTTCGATGGGGTTGAAGACTAGATAGTCGTAGTTACTT